>APFE030187903.1:0-41527 GCA_000404065.3 Pinus taeda | reverse complement strand
TAAAAAAATATGGACTTATGTACATGCATCTGAGTCGGTTTTTGTTTTCTTTCATTTCTGTCTTTTGGGGAAATTTATTTTTAATTAGGCCGATAGGCCTTTCTGTCTTTTGGGGAAATTTTTAATTAGGCCGATAGGCCTTTCCTTTGAAAGGGACTTTCGTCGTCCCTTCCATTTTCAGGTTGACACCCCGCATCGGGCGGGCATAACCGCGAGCGGTCTATTTATAATAATCGGCGTGATTTGACCCGCCAGTCGTCGTCCTATCCCGATTACGTTGGGACTATTCTGGATTTTCTGGTGCTTCCATTTATTGTTTTCTGGCGTTTCCATTCTCCTATCCCGATTACGTTGGGACTATTCTGGTGCTTCCATTCTCCTATCCCGATTACGTTGGGACTATTCTGGATTTTTTGGTGCTTCCATTTATTGTTTTCTGGCGTTTCCATTCTCCTATCCCGATTACGTTGGGACTATGAAAGGGACTTTCGTCGTCCCTTCCGTTCTCAGGTTGACACCTGGCATCGGGCGAGCATAACCGCGAGCGGTCTATTTATAATAATCGGCGTGACTTGACCCGCCAGTCGTCGTCCTATCCCGATTACGTTGGGTTACGTTGGGACTATTCTGGATTTTCTGGTGCTTCCATTTATTGTTTTCTGGCGTTTCCATTCTCCTATCCCGATTACGTTGGGACTATTCTGGATTTTCTGGTGCTTCCATTCTCCTATCCCGATTACGTTGGGACTATTCTGGATTTTCTGGTGCTTCCATTTATTGTTTTCTGGCGTTTCCATTCTCCTATCCCGATTACGTTGGGACTATTCTGGATTTTCTGGTGCTTCCATTTATTGTTTTCTGGCGTTTCCATTTATATTTCAGACTTCCTTTTCTTTCTGTCGAGGAATAGGAGGAAAACAAGCTTGGGATTACCGTCTGCGAGGCATGGCGTATATATCGAGAATTACCGTCTGCGAGGCATGGCGTATATCGAGAATGGTAACAGTCACGACCTGCGTAATTGTCTATATATCTCTGCATATCTGGGTTTTCTGGGAATACATCAGCAGTTTTCTGTGTTTCATGCGTTAAATTCGAAAAGGATATTGAATTCTTCCCTGTCATCGAATTAAAGAAATTTGTATGAATTGCATGGTTTTTGGTCTTTTGGAGATCCGATCGCCGCTATGATCCCGCTAACTGGGTTCCTGTTTTCGTGACGATCTTTTTCTTCCATGAATTGGAATTGTTTTGGTACATAGACGGGATTTATGACTATGAATTGTCACGATCTAGGGATAGATACCTTGGTTTTGAACCAGTTTAGAAATTGTTGTTGTGGCTGCTTCTCCCTTCTATTTAGGCCGTTTTCTTCTATAGGGTGCTTGTAAAAACCCTTATCGAATTCAAGCAAAGCCCTTAGATGTTTGGGCAAAGTTTCATTTTGCTTTTTAAGGAGACAAAATACTTCTTGTACTTATTATCACTTTGACGTTTGAAACAACCCCTGTTTCGGCAACTAACCAAGACCCTTTAGGCAATTGGGGTGAAATGTATGTACTAAATGAGATTATTTTGCACATTATGGGAATTTTTCTGGCAGCTTTCTTGTACTAAAGATGCCTATCTTTTCTCACGAGTTTATGTAAGCATATTGTTTGTTGAATAAAAAGATCCCTCTCAAATGATAAACTCCTTCCCTGCCAGTGGCAGTGGCGGGATGAAGAGTATGCTTTCCAGGGGCGAGTGTTAGATTGTATTCTGGCTTGTATAGGTATCTTTCTAAAACATAAAGAAATATGTTTTACTCTGAGAAAAATTTAGCAATCAGCTAACAAATGTTTTAATGAATACGCGTGCATGTTCTTTTCATTTGCAGTCCTTTTGGTTTTCCATTTTTAGGCCGATAGGCCTTCTTTTGGAAGAGCTTTTCGTAGACCTTTTGATTCTCAGATAGACATCTGGCGCATCTGGTTTGGTTTAATTGACATCTGGCCTGTGTTTATTTGGTCTTTGTGACATCTGTACACAGATTTCTTTCTGACATCTATACACAAATTTCTATTGACATTTGTGCGCATCGCCGGACTTTGAGAAGAATCAGTTTGAATTCATTATAGAGTTAGTTTTTGCTTTGAGTGCTTCTTGGTCAAGAAACCAAATAACAGGATCGCTTTAAAATGATATCCTGGTGCCGAGAATAGCCGGTAATCTGTATCTTTTGCAGAGCTTTAATCTCCGGCAATTTCGATTAGGGAAACTTAATACAGATCCTGGGAGATTTTTAGTCAAATTCAAGCCAGACTTAAGCCACAACATCGGTGGGCGAGGAAATAAATCAATGCCTGTATTAACGGCATAAAGTTTTCACAATCTGGTAAAAAGGAAACGGACCAGTTGTTAAAGCCACTGTAAATAACCTTCATTTGCTTTAGAATGGAAATTTTCTTTTTTTTGGTTCGTAGATTGATTAAACTCCCGGGTTTTCTACAGTAAATAACTATGTTTTGTTTTCCTTTGGAAGGAAATTCCTTGCTGGTGGATTGCTTAAACTCTATTGCTTTTCCTGGTGTAAATAACTTTCTGTAGCTTTAGAAGATAATCCTCTTTTTCCTCCTTTTCTTTTGGAAGAAGCATCCTCTTTTGATAGGTTAAACAAATTTGATCTGAGAAAAAAAACGTCTTATCAGTCGGCTCTGATATTTCGTAGCTTTCTTCTTCTTTTTCTGAGAGTCTTCAATCAGGGAGCATTCTCAAGGGTTCGCCCGCTATAGCTGGATCATTATTATTTAAGAAATATTTTCAGCGCCAGAGCAATATTGAATCCGGCGAACTGTAGTTTATCTTCATTATTTTCCGCAGATTTTGAGAAAAAAATTTCAGATACATATTTCAATATAGTGTTTTCAATCTTTAAAGAACAATGAATATCGTTGATAATTTTTTTATATTTGCCGATTTCATTTTGATTCTCGAAAGTAAACTAAATTTGATATTTACAGATTTCATTTTCTTTACGCAGATGTAAGAGATTCAATACTCGAGGCCGTCAAAGCTTCCAGCTGGTCAAGCGGTGCACACAATTTTATGAAATGATGCGCCGAAGCAGGTAACATCGAAGCCTGCTACACTCTGGGTATGGTAAGCACGCCAATTCTTTAATAAAATCAGCGTAGATGCCCATGAGATTACTTTATTTAAACATTTACGATTCCAGAGAGCCCCCTTAATTTAATCCCCTTCATGTGCAGATCCGATTCTACTGTCTTGAAAACCGAGGCGGCGGAGCATCATTGATGGCCAAGGCCGCCATTTCATCACACGCCACAGCCCTATACTCCCTAGCCATCATTCAATTCAACGGCAATGGAGGCACAAAGAAAGACAAGGATTTCAAAGCCAGGGAAGCCCTGTGCGCCAGGTCAGCATTTCTTGGCCTCTTGAACACCTTGCGAGAGCTCGGCCACTGCCTGTAGGACGGTCACGGCGTTACCAAGCTTTCTCGTCTAGGCCAATACCTGGGAGCTCGCCTCAATCTTGCCCGCCCATTACTTCAAAACACATCAAGATACACGGCTCCAGCCTTTTGAACCATGGCTCAAGAACCTAAATGGCGGCAACAGACCGCAAAATCATCTCAATCCTATTAATTTATTTTGGTCCTAAGTTGAATGCAAACAGAGATGGATCCACCAAATTTTTTGACAAGTTTGGATCTGAATATGAATCCAAACTGAGATGGATCCACCAAATTTTTTGACAAGTTTGGATCTGAATATGGGGAAACATTTTATGAGAAACCTAAATATTAAGAAAAATAGACACTTGACCAGAAACATAGAGAATTCATATTTTTTTTTTTATCTATTTGGCTCGAAATCACTCCCACAAATCTAAAAAATGTGAACTGCAATGACAAACATTGATTGTGTACTTTAGGATGGGGAGGGGGTACTTTATATGCAAAAGATAGTGTTTTAAGGTCCCACACTTTGACTTTTTTATTTTATGTTTTTTCATGTGATTTTAACCTAAATGATTTTCTTTGGAGGATCAGCCAACCCAACGTTTCTAGCAAGTTGAAAAAAGTACTCAAGTTGAAAAAAGGACTCCAGCAGAACCTTCCATGCTTCAGTTCAGAAACATAACTCCAGCAGAACCTTACATGCTTCAGTTCAGAAACATAACTTCAGTTCAGAAACATATCTAAGTTAGGGCTTCATTTTCTTTTTTTTTTTTTCATAAATAGTGGTTTTTGTAAATTTTATTTCAGATGTTTAATCAACAACAAAGTTTCTCTCAGATATCTCTTCCTCCATTAGAATCGGATTTGTAGATGCAATCTACTTGGTTGTGACTTGTGAGAGTGTCCCCAATACTTATTTTATGCTTTTAGCTCTTTTGATATTTTGAGCTTCATGTCTATTATATTTCTGCTTTTACTTTTAGGTCAAATCAGTATTGAAGTATCGGTTCGCCATTTGCTCTCAGGTACATTACAATCCTAACAACAAACCACTGGTAGCAGAGAAATTACACAAGGTTTATCCAGGCCTTCTATGTCTGCCATACTTCTAAAGCATACATAAACAACATTATTCTTTTCACATAGCAAAAAAGCTAAAGAAATCTGATAAACCTTTTCGGCCACTACCAGCACACAGGATCTCACAAGACCAGAGGTTTTGGGAAGATTCTGTCCTCACTGGGAATAATCACTATCCAAGCTCTCTCAAGGAAAAAGATTTCATTTCCAAATTATGGAATCTGATTCCCAAGTTCCCAAGTTTGTCACTTGGAAAATTTGGAATAAGATCATCTTCCATTAAGGCAAGGGAAGCCATGAAAGCGACGGTGTTCATTAGTAAAAAAATTAGGGCCTGCTGCAAAAGATCAAAATGAAAAAATTAGGGCCTGCTGCAAAAGATCAAAATGAGGCAATCAATTATACAGACAAGTAATTGCAATGGGTGAATGGTTGGTTCTTGAAGAGTGGACTCAATTTTCAGACTCCCCACCTGAGATTCTTTCCCCAGTTCAGCCCACTCTCTCATGTATATGGTAATATATTCTCCCTTGATGGGAGGGTGCTCAAGGGACCCATGAGAAAAGACAAGACTAAAATTTGCTCAAGCATGAGCATGTGACCAAACCACAAATAATATTGCAGGACACATTTTATGCAAGGTCCTAATACAGACATCCAAATTAGAGATTTGAGACATCAAAATTGCAGAGGACTCCAAAATTATCATTGACATTATGAATGGGGTGGCCTTCCCCACTAGCATTAACTTGTCAAGAATTATTACTGAAGATAAATCATTGACCTCAAACTTAAAACAATAAGTTTTATGCAAGTCTATATAACTTTTAACTCATAAACCAATGCACTTACTTATAAGGGCGTTGATCTCAGCACAAGAGATTCAGATGAACAGATCATCTTGTAGTAATACTCTCAGCATTAAGTAATATCTGGCACAATCTAAGCAAGATCATTCTCCCCCAGTGCTCCTAGTAGTTTTCCTTGTTAGCTTTTGATTTTTTGTGCTCACATCAGGTGTTAGTGACACAGTCCCATACTTCACTGAAAACTCCTTCCCATACTTCACTGAAAACTCCTGATTACCATTGATTTCGTTATGATGCCACTCTTAGAACTCCAAGACCTCAACCAAAGGGTATGCTGTGAAGTCCATCTACAATATAACTCTAATGGCATTTTGAGAAATACCAAACTAGCTGATTTTTCCAAAAAGAATCTCTCTCACCACGCAGATAAAGGAACTCACAAAGAATCTCTGTGACTACAAACATTGGTTGTCAGCAGCAGAGGCTCAATCTGTGGGCCTTGTAACAGGGCAATAGGTGAGTAATGAAGAGGAGTACTATAACAACGCCTACCTTAGGTCCTGTGAAACATGTGGCAGTTCTACAGCACTCATCGAAGAATGAACTCTAAATCATGACACTGGTGGAACGTCAAAGGGGAGAAACGGTATTCGTTATAGACAATTAGGGCATGGATAGCTGAGAAAACAACAATTGAACAAAAACAGCCTTCCCAGTACTTAGCCTTCAACAATCCCAACGTGCAACCTTTGATCCACAGACTCCAGTTCGTGCAGACTCTTTTCAGTTTGTTATTTTTTAACGTGTGGCTGGGTTGTACAATTTTGTTCTTATGGGATATACAACACAGGAGTTGCCAACACTATGGTCACCTTTAAAGTCGTTTTCAGTTGTAAAGCATACAATCTTTTGTAACCATGCCAAGTTAAGTAAATACATCAGCATTGCAACAACTTACCATGGTACAGTGAGGAAAAAGCTAAAGCAAATTAGAGGTTGAGGAAGTAAAATAGAAAAAAGAAATTAAATCAAAATGCTTTGAAAAGATCAGCTCTGATTGTCCCACAATTATGGCTGCTCTGATTTCCACACAGTGATGGGCACAGGCCATGTGACATTCTTGTAAGATGAATGAAATTTATCTTGTGTTGTTGAAAAAATGACAACTTGTACAAACTGCAAGTAACCATGAACTAGTCTGAAGGACAGCACATAAATTTTCAGTAAATTATGGAATGATTTCAATTAAACATTTTAAGTATTTCTTGTAATACATTGGTCTCAGATACAATTTGTATCTGAGACATCAGAACGTTACCTCCTACACTTTTGCATATTGTATTTGCATTGATCTTATCTGTTATATCTATCTCAATCTCATTATTCTACTTGGGAGTTACTTGGGAGTTGAAACAAAAAACAGCAACCGAAAGTAGCATATGAAACACTGGTGAAAATGTCCAAGACTAAATTTAACAAGAACATACCATGGCTTTCAACTTTAGACTGAATTTAACAAGAACATACCATGGCTTTCAACTTTAAGGCAAATGTCATGGGATCATAATGATGAGCTCTCAGTTCAGCAACTAGACCATTGAACGACTCTGGAACTACCATTACTTTACTTTATTGTTTACTTGGAAGAGGACACGAAAAATCTCTTTAGCCATTCTCTGCACCATATATGTGCCATCTTCAAATGTCAATGAATTGAAAACACCAATGAGTAATAGAAGCCATTACATAATGGGCGAACGTATACAATTATGCCCTTCTACAGAACCATAACCACAATGTGAAAACAATATCACATGAGTTGGACTCAGCAACAATTTGCACGGACAACAGGGAAGCTCAAACGGGAGACTCGACCCAGCAACTCAGGTAGATTTTATCTGGCACTTTATTATTATTACTATTCTATGGTAATTTTGAATCTATTCTTAATAATGCGTAGGGGCAATTCTGTAGATAACTTTTCAAGCAATAATTGTAAATTATTATTACTATTCTATGGTAATTTTGAATCTATTCTTAATAATGCGTAGGGGCAATTCTGTAGATAACTTTTCAAGCAATAATTGTAATAAGTGGATTGTAGATAACTTTTCAAGCAATAATTGTAATAAGTGGATTTGACTTACTGGATTTATGAGTGTGTATGTTAGGGTACAATTCAAATTCAAAATAATAAAAATTAGTAATTTATTTATGAGTGTGTATGTTAGGGTACAATTCAAATTCAAAATAATAAAAATTAGTAATAATTTTTAAAAGTGTAAAGATACATGGAAGGTGTGGAAGATTTGTCTTATAGTTATGCATATAACATTTTAAATGAATTATCTTCAAAATATGTGAATTCTTGTTAAGATTTGGGAAGATTTGTCTTATAGATATGCATACAACATCCTATAAATTATCACCAAAATATGTGAATTGTGGTAATCCATTAATATATTTGTTCCTATTAATTGCATGTGGATTACTAAGATAAAAATGTGAAAACCCTGATTTTTAAGATATATATACTTGTAATCTATACAAGTTTAGAACCACCACTTCAAATCTCATTTCTAATGGGCTGTGTATGTTAGGGTATAATTTAAATTCACAATAGTAAAAATTAGTAATTGTTCTTAAAAGTGTAAAGATACATTGAAGGTGTGGAAGATTTGTCTTATAGTTATGCGTATAACATTTTAAATGAATTATCATCAAAATATGTGAATTCTTGTCAAGATTTGGGAATATTTGTCTTATAGTTATGCATACAACATCCGAAATAAATTATCACCAAAATATGTGAATTGTGGTAATCCATTAATATATTTGTTCCTATTAATTGCATGTGCATTACTAAGATAAAAATGTGAATCCCGAGTTTTAAGATATATATATATATATATATGTAATATATATATATACTGTATCAACAAGTTTAGAACCACCACTTCAAATCTCATTTCCAACCTGTCCGATAAAGCGGATCCACAATAAATAAACAAAGTAACATTATAATTTATGTTGCAAATATACAGGTAATTTATACTAAAACATCATATGTAAAATCACTTGATAGATAAACTGGAACAAAACTATAAATATCCTAGAGTAGAAGCATTGAATAGATTTTAAATATCTTGAACACAAGCATTGAATAGCTTTTGAAAAATATGGCTGCAACAAAACTATAAATATCATAAGTAGAAGCATTGAATAGCTTTTAAATATCTTGAGCACAAGCATTGAATAATTTTTGAAATATAATTAGTGTACCAAAATATTGGAAAGCAATATAGGATGCAGTTCATTTCAATTAGACGACAATGGAGTTTCTAATATTTTCTATTTTCAATATTTTGTTATAAGTATATAAATTATTGTTTATATATATATATATATACAACTTATTACATATAATAAACATTCAGTATAAGTTTTCCAATTTAAAAAATCTATCGGCCTCTCTTTGCACCTTTTGGGGCAATTGCTAGTGTTACTATGTGGTAACTGATGCAAGCTTATAACATCCTATATTTAGTAATTTTTCTCTGTTTATCTCATCTACAATTACTGCATAGGCATTTTAAACTTAGTTGCTTGAAAAATACTACGAAGTGATAACCTCGTGTTCTACAGTGCAAACATAAGATAAAATAATTGCTTATACCTATCGATAGTACCGGGGTTATGATTTCATGTAGATTAACCTATTGATTCGAACATTTTATTTTCTAAAGGGTCTAATAGCATTCTATCGACATCATTAAATCATTTAATTTCCTTTCTATCTAAACCTGACTTCCTTCAGCGTAATCGCTATATCTATGTTACAGTCCTAATACCAATTGTTAAGCACATGGGTTTGTTTTCTGTAACGTACATAAATTACTTCTACGATAGTAATTGAGTTTCCATGAACTTACAATTCAACTCTCATACTCATAATATTTATCTTGTGACAAATATTTAGGAATACACTTACGTTCCTATCGTAGGTGCTTTCAGTATGCCATTGTTTTCCTATATCTACGGTACTAGCAGATAGGGTAATGATATGGAAATACATGAAATATAAATTTCTCATATAGAGAATGAAAATTCCTACCAATTTTTCACAGTAAAATTTACTTACCTATAACATTTCCTACCAATTTTTCACAGTAAAATTTACTTACCCATAACATTTCTTACCAATTTTTCACAGTAAAATTTACTTACCCATAACATTCAGTAAAAGAATCTATCTATTAATTGTTAATCTACCTGGAACCATAATGACTTAGAAGATCAAAATACTTCATATTTGCATTTACCATAATAATTCACTTTTCCCACTACGATAATTTAATTTTTGCATCCACCATAATAATTCACATTTAATTTTTGCATCTACCATAATAATTCACCTTTCCCACTACGATAATTTAATTTTACGTTCATGAACATCTTATATTCATCTACAACATCATAGTGACATAATTCATTTAATTTTACGTTCATGAACATCTTATATTCATCTACAACATCATAGTGACATAATTCATAAATATTTATCTTGTGACAAATATACATCTTATATTCATCTACAACATCATAGTGACATAATTCATTAATATTTATCTTGTGACAAATATTTAGGAATACACTTACGTTCCTATCGTAGGTGCTTTTAGTATGCCATTGTTTTCCTATATCTACGCTACCAGCAGATAGGTTAATGATATGGAAATACATGAATTAACTCAGTTGAAAATATAAATTTCTCATATAGTCTTTTGAAAATATAAATTTTATAAATCTCTCATATACTCTATAGAGAATGAGAATGAAAATTCCTAGCAATTTACTCACCCATAACATTCAGTAAAAGAATCTATCTATCCATTGTTTTCCTATATCTACGCTACCAGTAGATAGGTTAATGATATGGAAATACATGAATTGTTTTTCTATATCTACGCTACCAGCAGATAGGTTAATGATATGGAAATACATGAATTAACTCAATTGAAAATATAAATTTCTCATATAGTCTGTTGAAAATATAAATTTCTCATATTCTCTATAGAGAATAAAAATTCCTAGCAATTTACTCACCCATAACATTCAGTAAAAGAATCTATCTATTAATCATTAACTTCACCCACCCATAACATTCAGTAAAAGAATCTATCTATTAATCATTAATCTAGGTTAATGATATGGAAATACAGTTGAAAATATAAATTTCTCATATAGTCTATAGAGAATGAAAATTCCTAGCAATTTACTCATACTCACCCATAACATTCAGTAAAAGAATCTATCTATTTTGTTAATCTACCTAGAACAATCTATTAATTGTTAATCTACGTCGAAATACGGAAATTTATCTATTAATTGTTAATCTCCCTGGAACAATCTATTAATTGTTAATCTACCTCGAACAATAAGTCGACTTAGAAGATCAAAATACGAAAATCTATCTGTTAATCTACCTCGAACAATAAGTCGACTTAGAAGATCAAAATACGAAAATCTATCTATTAATTGTTAATCTACCTGGAACAATAATGACTTAGAAGATCAAAATACTTTCATATTTGCATTTACCATAATAATTCACCTTTCCCACTACGATAATTTAATTTTACGTTCATGAACATCTTATATTCATCTGCGACATCATCTACAACATCATAGTGACATAATTATTCCACAACATTACAGTGACATAATTATTCCAGTGTATGCACCATACACATAATTATTCCAGTGTATGCACCATACACACGATTCTGCTAACTAGACATACAACATCATAGTGACATAATTATTCTACAACATCATACTGACATAATTATTCCAGTGTAATAATTATTCCAGTGTATGCACCATACACACGATTTTACTAACTACACATACATTTTACTAACTAACTGGACATATAGTAAAAACAACTATCCACAGTTTGTAATTCATTAACAATTTAGATTTATAATTCAGTTTAGTTTAACAACTTAGATTTATAATTCAGTTTAGTTTTATAAAGTAAATTTTACTTTAGTTTTATAATTCGTTGTTATTTTATAAAGTAAATTTTACTTTAGTTTTATAATTCATTAACAACTTTTAGTTTAGTTTTATAATTCATTAACAACTTAGATTTATAATCACTCACAGTTTGTAATTCATTAACAACTTAGATTTATAATTCAGATTTATAATTCATTTTAGTTTTATAAAACTTTAGTTTAGTTTTATAATTCATTAACAATTTAGATTTATAATTCAGTTTAGTTTTATAAAACTTTACTTTAGTTTTATAATTTATTAACAACTTTTAGTTTAGTTTTATAGTTCATTAACAACTTAGATTTATAATCAACTTAGATTTAAAACTTTACTTTAGTTTTATAATTCATTAACAACTTTTAGTTTAGTTTTATAATTCATTAACAACTTAGATTTATAATTCATTAACAATTTAGATTTATAATTCAAAAAGTTTTATAATTCATTAACAACTTTAGTTTTCAGCTAACTAAACATACAGTCAAAGCAATTATAATTCATTAACAACTTTAGTTTTATAATTCTTTAACAACTTTAGTTTTCAGCTAACTAGACATACAGTCAAAGCAATTATAATTCATTAACAACTTTAGTTTTATAATTCATTAGCAATTTTAGTTTTATAATTCATTAACAACTTTGGTTTTCAGTTAACTAGACATATAGTCAAAGCAACCATCCATAGTTTACTCACCCATAAAAGCAAATATCCATAATTCATTAACAACTTTAGTTTTATATTTCATTAACAATTTTAGTTTTATAATTCATTAACAACTTTAGTTTTCAGCTAACTAGACATATAGTCAAAGCAACTCTCCATAGTTTACTCACCCATAAAAGGAACTATCCATAGTTTACTCACCCATAACATTCAACTATGTAATTCATTAATAACTTAGATTTATAATTCATTAACAACTTAGATTTAGTTTTATAATTCATTAACAACTTAGATTTATAACCCATAACATTCAACTATGTAATTCATTAATAACTTAGATTTATAATTCATTAATAACTTAGATTTATAATTCATTAACAACTTAGATTTAGTTTTATAATTCATTAACAACTTAGATTTAGTTATAATTCATTAACAACTTAGATTTAGTTTTATAATTCATTAACAACTTAGATTTAATAATAACTTAGATTTATAATTCATTAACAACTTAGATTTAGTTTTCAACTAACCAGACATAACAACTATCCATAGTTTGTAATTGTTACATTAACAAGTAATTCATTAACAACTTAGATTTATAATTCATTAACAACTTAGATTTAGTTTTCAGCTAACTAGACATACAGGCAAAACAACTATCCATAGTTTACTCACCCATAACATTCAACTGTCCATAGTTTCTAATTCATTAATAACTTAAATTTATAATTCATTAACTAGACATACAGTCAAAGCAACTATCCATAGTTTACTCACCCATAACATTCAACTATCCATAGTTTCTAATTCATTAATAACTTAAATTTATAATTCATTAACAACTTAGTTTGTAATTCATTAATAACTTAGGTTTATAATTCATTAACAACTTAGTTTTCAGCTAATTTATAATTCATTAACAACTTAGTTTTCAGCTAACTAGACATACAGTCAAAGCAACTATCCATAGTTTACTCACCCATAACATTCAATAAAAGAATCAACTATCCATAGTTTACTCACCCATAACATTCAGTAAAAGAATCTGTCTATTAATTGTTAATCTACCTGGAACATAGTTTACTCACCCATAACATTCAGTAAAAGAATATGTCTATTAATTGTTAATCTACCTGGAACAATAATGACTTAGAAGATCAAAATACTTTCATATTTGCATCTACCATAATAATTCACCTTTACCACTATGATAATTTAATTTTATGTTCATGAACATCTTATATTCATCTACAACATCATAGTGACATAATTATTCTAGTGCATGCAACATACACACAATTAGCAGAATTCTGCTAACTAGACATACAATAAAAACAACTAACCATAGTTTGTAATTCATTAACAACTTAGATAACTAGACATACATAATTATTCTAGTGCATGCAACATACACACAATTCTGCTAACTAGACATACAATAAAAACAGCTAACCATAGTTTGTAATTCATTAACAACTTAGATAACTAGACATACAGTAAAAGCAACTATCCATAGTTTTTAATTCATTAACAACTTAGATTTAGTTTTCATTCAAATATGAAATCCATGTCAGGAATTAACAACTTAGATTTAGTTTTCATTCAAATATGAAATCCATGTCAGGAATTTCTCATAATTCAAGAACAACATAGTTACAAAAGAACATAGTTTGTAATTCATTAACAACTTAGATTTAGTTTAGTTTTCAGCTAACTAGACATACAACATAGTTACAAAAGAACATAGTTTGTAATTCATTAACAACTTAGATTTAGTTTTCAGTTAATTAGACATACAGTAAAAGCAACCATCCATAGTTTTCCATAGTTACTTTTCCATAGTTTGTAATTCATTAACAACTTAGATTTAGTTTTTCGTTCAAATATGAAATCCAATTTATGTTGGAAATTTCTGATAACAAAAGTGAGAATTTTTGATATTTTTGATAATTCCAAAACAAAGTGGGAATTTCTAATAATTCCAGAACAAAAGAACAGAGAAAAAAAATGTTGTGGTAAACATGCTCTGTTTTACCACAGGGTCTTAACACTGGTAAGCTAAAAATTGTTTTATGGGAACACAGAGATTTTCACACATAAAAACTTTGTATTCACTAATAAAGCTGCTTGATACAAAAAGATCTTCCTCTCACAGAGAGATTCTCCAAGAATGCTTCAATTCCAAAAAAAAATTACTTTGTCTCTTCCGGAACAATTACTTTGTCCCAGCTTACAAATTTACACTGTTGTGTGTAAATATTTCTTACATTCACTGCTGTTACATATATTGCATTTCAGTTCAATGAACAACAAACTCACTGCACTTACATTCGCACTGTGCGTCAAAAACATTTCTTACATGAGCGCTGCTGCGTCTCCCATTTCATTTCATAGTCAATGAATAAAAGAAATACCCTTGCGCTGCTGCGCATCACATTACAGTTTAATTTAATGAACAACCATTCAATACGCACTGTGTGCTCTCCCCTTACATTACATATGCAACTAACATAAAATTACATTCATATGACCACAAAACATAACACACGTTGCTGAGTTTTTCACATTCTGTGTTCAACGAACAAAAAAGACATTACCTACACACTGCTGCGCGCTTCCCTTTTTCTTCAACGTGCAACAACTAAGCATTCACACTACTGTGTGTATTACATTCAATCTTGCTGTAAAAAATTCTTATTCGTTGCGGCAAGTTTCTCTTTACATTACATGTGCGCTGTTGCGTTTTTCACATGTCAACAAAACCTACACTCTGTTGTGTCTAATACATTACATATATAATGAACAACAACAAAAACAAAATTCATATTACCTTTTTTTTGTTCCATACTCTCAGTCAATAACAAAATTAAAGACTTACCTACTTTTACCAACCCTGTAATTACTTCACATTAATTTAGCATGGCGATATTTTTATTAACCGTGGATTTTACTCCACGTTAATCGCACGGTGGTCAATATCGCACATAAAATCTTTTGGGCCTAGAGGTCCTCCTGACAACAACAAACATGCTCCGGCTGTCACAACCGTAGATCTACCCCAAGTTAATCGGACGGTTGCGATCATTATCGCACACCCTCTTCCTGCCGATCTTTATGCTCTGGGAAAACGCTGTTTTCCAAAAGTGTTGTGGACACGTGTCGATCGATGGGTATTATCGCTGCCATCCGGAGAATACCGCTGCTTGCTGAAAAGCGGCGCGATAAGCGACTGGTGGTTTCCTGGAAACAGTATGCTGCTGCTGTTCCACTGTCGCAGCAGTTGAAATTACAATTTCAACAGTCCCCTTTAATTTCAACTGTTGGGTTATCAGTCATACCCATACATTTCATCAAAAACTCAAAACTTTTCTGCTCCAATGGTTTGGTCAGAATATTTGCAACCTGCTCCTTCTTTGCTCTTATGGTAGATTTAATTCCATATCTCTCCCCTATAAGAAGATCCATATGATAGAGTTCTACCAGGGTCTTCATCAAATCTTCAATCTCTTCCTCTGTCATATTGACAAGGGTGTTGGCAGTGAAGCCCATCTCGGCCATCTTGGCAAGAATTATGTATCGAACTCCATACTCTTTAAACAGATCTTCAAGGAACTTCAATTCTTTTCTCCCATTCATGGGTTCTATCCATTTCCTATACTTAATTGCTTCTTCGAAATGAACATGGTCATGACAATATAAAGCAAACAAAGAGTTCATACCTTCATTTGTTGCCTCTTGTGTTGGTGCTGCTGTCTGGGGATGTTTTCAGCCATTTCCTCATCATCTTCATCATGAGACAAACAATTTTTAACATTCATTGTTTTCTCTATGCTTCCATCCCAAGCTTCCTCTTCAATGCACTGTGGTTTTACTGTCTTCACTTTCTCCATGCCTTGATAGGCTATCTTGAGAGTTTGCCATGCTTCTTTGGATCTCTTGGCTGCTGCTATCCTTTCAAACACACTCTCATCCACTGCTCGATACAAGAAGTAGAGGGCTTTACAATCCTTCTTCTTGTTGCTCTTCAATAGTTATTTCTCTGTCTGAGTCAAGTTATTAAACTCATTTTCATCTGCTGGTTTTTCAAAACCATCTTCAACAAATTCTCATAAGTCTTGTGAAGCAAGCAAAGCTCTCATAGCTATTGCCCAATAGTCATAGTTTTTTCCATTAAATTGTGGGAGCTGAGTATTAAAGATACCCATGGTAGTGTTGGCTCCAACCATTCTTGCACTTTTAGTTATGCTTCAAAATGCTTGACTGTGTATTTAAAATAACTGACTGTTCTCAACAGTAACACAAAAAAATATTGAGAAATACCTTGGATTCTGTCTTGACTGAGTCTTCACTCTGCTGGAGAAGCTGCTGCAACAAGAAATCCTTCCTTCAGCTTCTTTGACACCTTAAAAGAGCCTGGACAAGCTCCGATACCATGTTGGGAATTTTTGATAATTCCAGAACAAAAGAACAAAGAAAAAAAATGTTTTGTTTTACCATATGTCTTAACATAGAGAAGCTAAAAATTGTTTTCTAGGAAGACATAGATTTTCACACACAAAAAATTTGTATTCATTAATAAAGTTGCCTGATACAAAACAGATCTTCCTCTCACAGAGGGATTCTCCAAGAACGCTTCAATTTCACACAAAAAAAAATTACTCTGTCTCTTCTGGAACAATTATTTTGTCCCAGCTTACAAATTTACACTGTTGCGTGTAAATATTTCTTACATTCACTACCGTTGCATATATTGCATTCAGTTCATTGAACAACACACTCACTGCACTTACATTCGCACTGTTGTGCATCAAAAATATTTCTTACATGGGTGCTATTGCGTCTCCCATTTCATTTCATAGTCAACGAACAAAAGAAATGCCCTCACGCTACTGCGCATCACATTACAGTTCATTTTAATGAACAACCATTCAATACCCACTGCATGGTCTCCCCTTACATTACATATGCAACTAACAGAAAATTACATTCATATCGTTGCTGGGCTTCTACCCTCTCTATCAACAGACAACAACAAAAAACATTACATTTTACTTATGTTGTTGTGCATTCCCTTCCTGTTTTCTTCAACGAGCAACCACAAAACATGACACACGCTGCTGTGTTTTTTTCACATTCTGTGTTCAACGAACAAAAAAAACATTACCTACACACTGTTGCACGCTTCCCTTTTTCTTCAACGAATAAAAACTAAGCATTCACACTGTTGTGTGTATTACATTCAATCCTGCTGTAAAAAATTCTCATTCGCTGCGGCGAGTTTCTCTTTGCATTATATGTGCGCTGCTGCGTTTTTCACATGTCAACAAAACCTACACTCTGTTGCGTCTAATACCTTACATATATAATGAACAGCAACAAAAACAAAATTCATATTACATTTTTTTGTTCCATACTCTCCGTCAATAATAAAATTAAAGACTTACCTACTTTTACCAACCTCGTAAGTATTTCACATTAATTTAGCATGGCAATATTTTTATTAACCGTGGATTTTACTCCACGTTAATCGCACGGTGGTCAGCCAATATCACACGGAAGATCTTTTGGGCCTGGAGGTCCTCCCGACAACAACAAACATGCTCCGGCTGTCACAATCGTAGATTTGCCCCAAGTTAATCGGACGGTTGTGGTCAATATCGCACAGCCTCTTCCTGCCGATCTTTATGCTCCGGGAAAAAGCTGTTTTCCAAAACTGTTGTGGACACGTGCCGACTGATGGGTATTATCGCTGCCATCCGGAGAATACCGTTGCTTGCTGAAAAGCGGTGTGATAAGGGACTGGCGGTTTCCTGGAAACAGTACGCTGCCGCTGTTCAACTGCCGCAGCAGTTGAAATTATAATTTCAACAATCCATAATTCAACCGTAAGAAAACTCTAACTGATTTTTCATTAAAATTTTAACTGGGAAAGATGCCTTTCTTCCTAACCTTGAACCAATTCCTTAGCTTCCACTCAAGCTAAGATGCACTTGCCTGGAATCGGTAATCTCTTGTGGTTCTGAATAATGTAGTTTATGCATTATTCCTCAGCAGATTTTTCCTTAACGGTTTCCTGCTTTTCACAGGTCTGTCAACCCATTTGTTTTTCACAGGTCTGCCAATCCATTAGCCTAGCTTTTTTTTTTTAAAGCCTGCTTTCTCTCCCAAGTCTGCCAACCCATTAGCTTAAGTTTTTCTTATTTTTTTGCTTTAAAGCCTGCTTTCTCTCCCGCAACTTTACTTCCCCTTTACTCAATATTTTTCTTCCATTGAGAAATTTAAGCTACTTCCCCTTTACTCAATATTTTTCTTCCATTGAGAAATTTAAGCTAAAAAAGTTATTGATCTTTTTTATTGATCCTATCCATCAGCTTTCTTATGCAAGTGTTTCTATCCCAATTAATTTCCAGTTTTTTTTCATTAATAAAATTGATATATTAAACCATCATATTCCATTGTCTATTTGAGTCAAGTCCATCATGACTTCCCAGCTAATCAATCTAAAAATAGTTCAGTCTAAACAAAGTGTATTTACATATAAATGGAGGGATATTACATGACATGTGGCCCAATACAGGTGTGTCACATGGCACTTTGAATATGACCAATTTGGCTTATTTTAAAAAAATGATTTTGATCAAGTGGCGGGAGGTTCAAACTCCTGAACTGTTGGTGCTAATGTATATGCCCCACTTACAGGCCACAAGAATTTCTTGTTGTAGAATGATGTTGAAATTATATTTAAACTATATATGATTCAATGTCTGTATAAAAAGCGAGGTTACCAGGGGATGGACCAGATTTCAATGTTCCACAGTGGTCACATTGGAATCAAATGATGATGATCGAGTGTTACAGTGAAAAGTAGTTTCCCCCACTGAAAATATCATTTAAAAATCATAAATGATTATGAGGCCGTCAACTCCCTACATGCCCTATACAAGCCAATTTTTTTTCCACTACATAGGGAATGACATCGTGATAGGAGCAGATAGTAGGTTTATTTTCTACTACATAGGGAATGACATGGTGATAGGAACATATAGTAGATAGTAGGTTTATTTTCCACTACATAGGGAATGACATCGTGATAGGAGCAGATAGTAGGTTTAATTTGCGTAGAGGTTGAGATAGTGGGGTAAAATCAGTAGTGGATGCAAATCAAGACAAAGATTCTAGTGCAATGCCAGGAGGGCCTAACTAGAATATGGTCGATTTTATTTTCAAAGGTCTCAATTTTTTAATGGGAATTCATCAATGATACCTACAACTGCCTACAACGAGTAGAATATTTAAATTTCATACTTATTGTGCTTGGAATTTTTGGAACCATAATAAAGTAGTAACCAAGTAGACTTGGGCATATTTAAATCTCATACCTATTGTATTTGGAATTTTTGGAATCAATATTTTTCAATTGTATCTTCATTTATTTCCTTTATGATTGATAATTGTTGATGGTTCTCACATTTTATTATTTTTTTAGGTTATCAATATTTTTCAATTCTTTTCAATTGTATCTTCATTTATTTCCTTTATGATTGATAATAGTTGATGATTCTCACATTTTAACATGATTAAATAATCATACACACTTGAACATTTTAAAAAAGCAAGTCACTTAGCGAAGCAAGTCACTTATGAAGATCAGATCAAATCACATATACTACTATATATGCCATAACCCCACATCCTCAACTTCTAGTACTTGTATCACCATTTCCACCATGAGCCCCCACAAAACACCATATACATTACTATTATCCTTGGGCCTTCAAATCCCATTACCCTTATCAACTTATCCTTTCCCCTTACCCCAATTCTCCAAATCCCATTACCCTTATCAACTTATCCTTTCTCCTTACCCCACCACCTCATTATTGTTGGCACTAGGTTCCCTAATACCACATCTAACCCTAATTCATCTCGAGACCACCCATACCTCAACAAATTTCTTTATGACCCCACCCAACCCCACATCCTCAACTTCTAGTACTTGTATCGCCATTTCCACCATGAGCCCCCACAAAGCACCATATACATTACTATTATCCTTAGGCCTCCAAATCCCATTACGCTTATCAACTTATCCTTTCCCCTTACCCCAATTCTCCAAATCCCATTACCCTTATCAACTTATCCTTTCTTCTTACCCTAATTCTCCATGACCACCAACTCATTATTGTTGGCACTAGGTTCCCTAATACCGCATCTAACCCTAATTCATCTCGAGACCACCCATACCTCAACAAATGTCTTTATGACCACACCCAACCCCACATCCTCAACTTCTAGTACTTGTATCGCCATTTCCACCATGAGCCCTCACAAAACACCATATACATTACTATTATCCTTGGGCCTCCAAATCCCATTACCCTTATCAACTTATCCTTTCCCCTTACTCCAATTCTCCAAATCCCATTACCCTTATCAACTTATCCTTTCCCCTTACTCCAATTCTCCAAATCCCATTACCCTTATCAACTTATCCTTTCTCCTTACCCCAATTCTCCATGACCACCACCTCATTATTGTTGGCACTAGGTTCCCTAATACCGCGTCTAACCCTAATTCATCTAGAGACCACCCATATCTCAACAAATGTCTTTATGACCCCACCCAACCTGTTGTTGCATCCACCCATCTACCTCCACTCATCCACTCTTAAAGTAACTTACGTCACCTAAAACAAACCTCAGCCAATATCTAACCTAAAATCTAGATAAAAATACAAATAATTTAAATAAATATATATATATAATACAATATTAACCTAATAAAAGAAATATACTTGAAATTAAGATAAAGAAATAAAACACTCACTAAAATCTCAAAAACTCCCCACATGTTATACGCATAATATTACAAAAATTCCTAAAAACTCATTCATATAAAACAAAACATGCTGCTTATTACTATAATAAATATTTTTTAATAAAATATGCGATCTCTTGTTTTGTTATGTAAAAATATTTCTATAAAATGTTTCACACCAAAACATATTTCTTACACGTCATGACTTCACCTTATTACTAGGGATTCACTTGGCTTCATATATATTTAGATATAAAGAAATTGTTGCAAAATTAAACATTTACCAGCTAATTAAATACAAATATTACATGTGAGATATGCCTTTGAGTAAACTTAGAAAGACATTTAGAATTAAAAGTCACCATTTAGAATTTAGTTTCATTCAACTCACAACAGAAATAAAATTATTTCTGTTTCAAATACACTTGTTAAAATAGAATGTCCGCGTAATATTCCCAAGAACTGAAATTTCTATGTACTTCATCATAGATACTTGTGTAGCCGACTTATACAATAAAATTTCAGAAACCTGTGCAGAGGACTTATAAAATTTCAGAAACCACCTGTGCAGAGGACTTATACAATCAGATAGACTGAATAGGATGGAGTTGTTTTACTGTAATTTTTTTGGAAGTTTTTCTGGTTTAATTTTTTTAAAATCTCATAAGAATTTATCGAAATTACAAGTTTAATGGGTAATCCTGTACAATCAAAGTGCTCTACTGATTTTTAGGGCGCTGAATCCATATATACAGTCAAAAAACCAATTTAAATAACACAATTCAAGATTTCACCTCAAATTTTTTGGCTGGATATCAAAAAACAATTTAAATAACACAAATCAAGATTTCATCTCAATTTTTTCAGCTTGATTTGGGCACCCAAAAGTCCAAAAAGTAGCACTAAAGACAACTCTGAAAACCACAACTTACTTCATTTTCACTCTTCGAACAATGCAAACAAATTTACTCGTGAAGAAATGAAATAATATTAGTATAAATTTATTTAGAACAATGCAAACAAATTTACTAGTGAAGAAATGAAATAATATTAGTATAAATTTATTTTAAATACAAATTTATTATGAGTCTAAAAGGATCTACTAAGGTTGATTTTTACTTATTAAGTAAAACTTGTGACCAATGTAAATAAATTTACTAGTAAAAAAATGAAATAATATTAATTTAAATTTATTTTAATACACAATGTATTATTAATCTAGAGGACTGAAGTTGATTCTCAACCGACTTATATAATAAAATAGACTAGAAGACCATAACTTACTACAAATTTACTAATGAGGAAATGAAATAATATTAATATAAATTTATTTTAAATACAAATTTATTATGACTCTACAGAGATCTAATTTTTTGAAGGGTAAAATTTTTTTTATGTAAACAAAATTTCAACAGACACTTTTCCCCAGATTACTCTATTTTCAGCGCCTGTTCACATCTCTGTTGAAGCTCAAGCCTAGCCATTGAGGTTATCAGTGTCCTCGGCGAGGCGCGACCTGTCTTGGTCCCTCGTTTTGACGGTGAACCCCATTAACGTTTCAACCGAGAAATTGCTACACCTTATGGGAACTAGGATAACTCAGTCTTCACTCGTTTGTGTTCCGGAGATAAAGGCTGGGAGGAAGTATTCACGCAGGTCCCAGAGACAAGTCCTGGGGGAAGAACACACGGAGTTTCTGTCACGGCTACAAAAGAATTTCACCTCAAGAGGGACCTGCAACCAAGGAACCACGGCAGCACAGAATTTTTTGGTTTTCTTTTGTGTCTTGGAGAGAAAGGCCGGGAGGAAAACTATACTGTGGAACTGTCACGTCTGCACAACAATCTTTTCCCAAGAGGGACTTGGAACCAAGGTATGCCTGAACTCCATACGAACTTTGCTCAAATATAAAAAGAATGGTATAGTTTATGCACCTACACTATTTCTCCCCGTTTTTTTTTTTCTCTTTAAAAGCGGTACTATCTATCCATTAAGCTTTCTTCGTTTGCACAATTAGTAGGGTTCATACCTTCCTGTCTAGAAGTTAAAAATTTCATCCCTCTCAAAATTCTTGTCTGCGTAGCACCTACAACCCACCATTTTTGGTGCTGGTTATCAGATCTCTGCATTATCTCTCGTCCATGCATAGGTTTCAGCGTCCGAATAGGAAATATATGGTGTAATTGCAAAGGATGTATATGTTGTTGCATTGTCTACTGTTCTCCAATTCGGATTGTGGCTTAAGTTTCTTAGTCGGTTACATTATAGTTTAAAAGCCGTCTTTATTGTCATCCACTGTCGTTTCAGACCAAAGCCATATCGTAACTAAGGATTTGGGGAGAGTTTTGGGAACTTTCTTCGTCAATTTCCTTCCTGTTCCCCACTTTTTCTGCTATCACGGAGCTTTTATTTTTTTTTAGTATTCCACTGTATCGTTTCTCTGGTTCCGGTTCCTTCTTCACTCTGGCTGGGCACTGGTTTTTCTGGTAGCCGGAACAATAGCTCAGGGAAATGGTTTCTGTTCTTACGACAGGGTGATAGAGGGCGTGTTGACGCCTCCGTCCATATGGTTTGCTCTCGTCGCTTGTCCCATCTCCCCACACTTCCACTGCCCAAAAGTCTCTGGCTCACGTCACTCGAATGCATTCCCATACATTCGTCTGACCTCACACATTCCATATCAGGAATCTTGAATTGTAGAAGGTACACATGCATTAGCCTCCGTTTCTGGGTTTGTACTATGATGGCAGTTTTTTTTATTCCCGAGACATACCATATCTTTTGGGCCCATAAATTCTCATTTTTCTCCCTCCCTCTTAAAGTGGGGCTTTGTCCTTTCCAATGACATAAGTCGTCATTTGATTTTCTCACACATACTAACATTAATCCGGATCTAATCCTTCTATCCTCCGGTCAGACAACACCTTCCATTTGTTTCCCGTTCTGACAGGGCTCGTGTCACCCTTCCCAGGCACGTTTCAAGTCAGGGACCTTGGAGGGAAATAGAATCTGATGTGTCTGCCACCTTTGCAGTGGTCCGTGCCACTATGGAAGTGGAAATGATCCACACGGGGTCACGATCCCTAGATGTTTGGCAGTCCACGCTAGGTGAAATAAAGGTGCCAGCTTCAGTCTATCCGACCCAATCACTTTAGGGTAACGAACATGAGCTCCGTAGATGCAAACATAGACAACGCCCCATTAAAATCCTCCCACCTCCCCTGACTATTATTCTTGATAGCGCCACCCTCGTAGATCATATTATCAGTGTACAGAAGCACGCCTTAGTTGGCCGTTGGTATTTCCCCGACATGGAGGATTCTGAAATGAGGAATTGGCTGGGAACGAAGTGGAAACCCTTGCTTGGCTATCTACCCACAATAGTTAGGCTCATGAAAGGATGGTATAACTTCCACTTCCTCAGCCATGAGGACCTTGAGACTATCAGATCCATTCCTTGGGTTCATGGGAAGAGTTTCCTTGCCCTAGATAACTGGTACATTGGCTATAACCCCTTGCACAATACTCCCATTAACAAACTTATATGAGTTAAATTACCTGAACTATCGATCAAATTATGGACTAAGGATGCCTTAACACATATTGGAAATGCCATTGATAAATTTGTATACGTGGACTTGAAATGCCTTGATGCAAAAGACGAGAGTTGCATGGATCCTAATTGAGAAGGAATATTGTGGCGGCTTCCCTCATCATATCAACCTCCACTGGGAGAACATCAATCTCCATTAGAGATTGGACTTTTGGGGGCTGCCTTTTCACTGTTCGTCCTGGCATAGAACAGGACACCTACACGACCATTGCCCGCTTCGTCTGAGTGGCCGCTTACATGGAAAGAAAGTCTACAACAAAACAAAGCTGGCTAACTCTGCGAAGGAACAACCAGGGAAAAATGGTCGAAGGATGGCGTCACTCCAGAAAGCGACACTTCCTCCGCTCCACTTGAACCTACCCCCTATCAGGAAATTGTCACCCCTTTACCATGTATTCTCCCTTATAGTAATATTCCCTCATCATCACACATTGCATACATACAATCACCTGCTCGCTTCCCTACACCATTCTCTCGTCAAATAAAAGGCAAAGGACCTTGCCCCTCTGTTACTCCACCAAACTCACCCATTGCAACTTCTCCAAACTCGACAGGAAGCGACCTGGACTTTCTCCTGAAAAAAAAGACCCTGGATCTGCACTCCCTCACCATACATAAACCGAAAGCTCCCTCTTCCCCACACATCAACCCAACTTTGGCTGGAAATATTACTGTCTGGCGGAAGCAAAATCGAGGTAGCAGACACTTCCACGGAAGAAACTCCAGCATTCCTCACGCCTCTCCAATGGATTGTTTCCTCATTGATGTTCCTATTTTTAATCTCTCTTCCCATGGGACTCTTAGAGCAAGGTAGCCCGCTGAACCTTTCCCATGAATCGTATCATATCCATTAACATCAAGGGGCTGGGAGCTGAACCCAAATATATAGCTCTCAAAGATTTGTTTCATTCCTTACATTCAAATGTCATTCTCATTCAGGAAACGATGCATAAGCGTTCTGAATCTGTTTTATACTTTTGGAAAATGTATCTTAGTTGGCACATCACCGCAACTGATTCAACTGGCCTCTCGGGGGCATTGGTGGCCTTATGGGATCCAGCTTGGGTTACAGTTAAGGCTTTCAAATGTTTTGCTAGCATTCTGCTAGCTGCCAGATTTCGTGGAATACCTGGAAATATCCACATCCTCAATGTATATGCTCCTAATAAGGATTGTTTTACTTTCTGGAATTAGATCCTTGCATCCGAAATAATGGAACTGGTTTCCTTAATCATTGCAGGGGATTTAAATTGCACCTTATGCAGTGATGACGTATGGGGTTGCCGCAGGAATATGGAACCTTTGGTCGGCCCTCTCCAAGACGCCCTACTTCCTTACAATTTTGTAGACATCTGCCATACCAAAATTGCCCCCACTTGGGATAATGGCAAATCTGGCACTGCATATCTGGCAAAAACGCTGGATCCTTTCTTAGTCCATGAAAAGTTGATTGAACGACTAGGCCTTTTTTGTATCGAAATCATCAATTCGCATATGATCATAGAACCATAACACTGCAATGAAGAAGCGTTGGAATCCGTAAGGGCCTTCCTTTTAAATTCAACAGAACTTGGCTGGAAGACCCAGAATTCAATGAGCTTGTATAGGAAGCCTGGAGAAGACGTCCTCATCTTCAAATTCCTCCCCCTCTTAGTACCTCCTTGACAAACAAGAATCCCTTCGGAAGGAAGTAAAGCCCTGGAAAATTCGGAAGCAAAAAGCTAATAGGAAAGACCTAGAAGACATTCATATGGAACTGGATAGGATTGTCTTGAAGATGTCCTCTCAATGCTTTCCCTTAAAGGTTCGCCTTCGTATTCAAGCACTGGAAATTAGGAAAAAAAATTGTTGTCTATTGAAGAATCCACATGGAGATTAAAAAGCAGGGCTATATGGTTCAGCGAGGGAGAAATACTATTTGGGAGATTAGGGATGAGGAGGGAAAAATACTACAAGCGCATGATGATATAAGTAATGCGGTTGTATAGTATTTCCAGAGAACATATAGTAGGAACGTCTTTGTAACCTTCTGTAACCTCTGCTCCTGCTTATGTACTTGTTAAGCTGCATTCGAACTATTGTAGTGGAATACTTGCTTTGCTCTGCACCTTACAAAATGTTTCCCCCGGAGCTACTGGCTGGTGGGAGATACTTTTAGCTCTGCTCGCCGGTACTGGATCTGTGATATAGGTCTGGATCACGCTGAAAATATAATAGCAGAAGATATTATCTGGGGAATAGAACCCTATCCTATAATGTTCAGAGATGAACAAAATGAAGAACTTTATAGACATGTCTCGGAAGAAGAACTTCTGGAAGTGAAGAAGTCCTTCAAGAGAGATAAATGTCTAGGTCTAGATGGATGGATGATTGAATTCTTCCTCCACTTGTTTGAACTAGTAAAGAAGGGCCTTCTGAGTATGGTTGAGGAATCCAGAACTATGGGGAGAATTCACCAATATATCTCATCAACTTACATTGCCCTTATTCCAAAGAAAAAAAATGCCAATTCCTTCTCGGATTTTAGACTGATCTCCCTATGCAATTCCATCTACAAAATCATCTCTAAGATTATTGCTGGTAGAATGCGAAATACTCTCTTGCGCTTCATCTCACAAGAACAACATGGATTCCTAAAAGACAGAGTTATTCATGATGCCATTGCAAACACTCAAGAAAGTTTGCATTCTATCCCTACAAAAAATCTTGATGTTGCCATCTTTCAAATTGATTTAAAGAAGGCATATGATTGCCTGGATTGGAGCTTTCTAAGATGTGTTCTCACCAAAATTGGGCTTAGTCCTAGCTGTACAAATTGGATAATGGCATGTGTAGACAAGGTAAATTTTGCCATCCTTATTAATGGACACCCAACTAACTTCTTTCGAGCTGCTATAGGACTGAGGCAGGGATGCTCCCTATCCCCACTTCTATTCATCCTGGCAATGGACTGCCTAAGCCTACATATCAAAAGAGTTGTTTCGGAGGGACATTTTCGGCCTCTGATGATAAGCAAAAACAACAACATATCACACAACCTTTTTGTAGATGACATATTGATTCTGGGTATGCTCTGCCATCTCACTTGGCTATGGCTTTATAATATCCTAAAGAAATTTACAATGGCTACACGATTACAGATCAATGAAAGGAAATCTGTAATCGATCATGGGAAATGTGGCAGGGAAACTATTGACTACATTGCAGGATTATACAATATCAAAGCAACCCCTATCCAGGGGGGGATGAAGTATCTTGGATACCACTTAAAACCTGCTGGCTACATTAGAGCGGATTGGCAATGGATCATTGATCGATATTATAAAAGAATATTTGGATGGGAGTGCAAATGTCTGTCGACGGGAGGAAGAGCTACACTTACCCAAGCAGTTTTAGCACAATTAACTATATATTGGGCTCACCTTTTTTATATACTAGCAAGCATCATTAAGGAACTAAATTGTCTTACAGAAAATTTCATTTGGGGAGGCTGTCATGAAAAGAAGACATTTCATCTAGCCAAACTCGCCAAAATTACTCTTCTAAAAGAATTGGGAGGATGGGGGATTATGGATTTTCAAAAAATTGGAGGAGCTTTACTGTGTAAATCCTTATGGAGGGGCTTATTTGGGGAAGACACTTGGAGTAATACCATTAAAAAAAAGTACCTGGGCAATAAAGATTTAGACTTTTGGTACAGGAAAGGTACCATTGGCATCAAACAAGGCTCTGCGGTTTGGAGAAATTTCCGCAAAATACAATCTTTCTTCTTACAACACCTCACATGGAGCTTTCAGAATGGAAACAGAATTTTAATCGCAGTGGATCCAATCCTTGGAGTTGGGGAAGAATGTTCTATTCCACAAGAAATCAAAAACACTTTACATGGTGCAGGCATCTTCATATGGGGCCAGGCCATTACGCGCTAGCATGGCCCTCTACTGATCTAGAAAGAAGCACACAGTGTGGACCTATACGGCCAAGCAGCCCTACAATGGAACAAGATCTTGGCAAACATAAAAAAATATAGGTATTTGTCGTACGGAGCCCTGAGACTATCTCACATGGAAAGGGAAGATGAGGAATAATAGTATAAGTGTAGCTGATACTTATTTATCCTTATCCAATATGTCACCACTCCAATCAAGTCGGCAATTTCCCACGAATTTATAGAAAACCGGAATTCCAAGCAAAATCATAATCTTCTCTTGGCTAGTTTTCCACGACAAAAACCTCAACTGGGAGAATCTATAGAAGAAGCAGTCGAAAGGGCGAGGCATCTGCTCTATCTGCAAAGTTGAAGTTAAAACAACGATCACATCTTCTTGCAATGCAAGCTCACCACTCAGATATGGAAAAACTTCTCTAATTTTTTTGGTCTCTGTTTTATAATGCATTATTCCATTAAGGACTCAATGGAATGGTGGAGTACACAAAATCCCTCCTGGAGACCCATCTCCTTAATATGTTTATGGACAATTTGGAAATGGAGGAACAACTTCTTGTTCCAAAACAAGAGAGAGGAGTTTCAGCGAATCAGTGACAAAATTATTTCAAATTACGTCTTTATGCCCCAGCCTAAACAACCAAGTAGCAACCCCTATGGGCACAATAACTCACTGCGAGATTATCCAATGGGTTTTTTGGATGACGCTGCACAAAAAGGCATATGTGCTTGTGGTTTTTGGATATCCGTAAACGAACAACTAAAATACAATCTTTATTGGAATGGAGGAAATGGCACAAACAACAAAGCGGAAGCAATGGCTCTTTAAGGTCTATTATGGTTCAACAATTTTTGAAATATTCTTGTCTTACATATACATGGAGACTCCAAAATCATTATTGATCATGTATTAGGGAAGGCATCCATCAGTAACTCTCTTCTACTAGGATGGATGAAGAGAATCGAGATCTATTGGCAACTTCAAAATGGATACTCAATTCAGCATATAGTCAGATCCCAAAATGAGCAAGCTAACAGATTATCAAAAAAAGGTTTGTCCCAAGAACTTGGCTAATGGCATACAGATATTTTCTAGGAAAATAATGCCTATGTCATGGAGGACCTTCTTCTTCTAGGAATATAGACTTCATCTCCGCAATAATGAGCACTGTTTTGTCCCCGTTGATGGATAATTACTGCCTGGCCACTGGGCATAATACAGTGTCCTCTGCGAGGTGGGATTTCTCTCCTTCGTAGATAGTGACTTTCTTCTTCAACAGGGTTTTGTTGTACCACTATGGGCTGTAATCTAGTTATCTCTGTTTTCTACTCTGTTTCACACAGCCACCCATATATAGTTTTTTCTCAATGATGGATCCATTGTGTTTTTTTCTACTTTGGAGGTAGGTGGTACTTGCTTTTACATCAAGATGCTTACTGTCTATAACATGATAGAACAACTGCAATTTTTTGTAAATTCTCCTTTGATATTAATATAAATTGTGCTTTTTTCGTACTGAAAATAGACATGATTACACATCATATTTGACCATAAAATAAGCCCCTCAACTTCACAAATTGAACAGTAAGAAATAAGAAATGTAACCATAACAATAAGAGTTTGCATAAGATGAAGCAAATACATTACGGGACTTCAAATGTTTTTTATTTTATTATAAAAGAAACACAGTTTTGATCATAAACATAAATTATTAAATATTTGGGAGAATGGACTACAGCATGTGCAGAAATGAAATCTATTCTGCAAAAAGATTTAGTCATGATGGCATCTCTGGCCGAATCCCTGATCTAGAATCTAACAATGTCTTTACTGAACAAATAGAGATATCTTGCGCAGAGAAAATGCTTGTAACTGTGGCAAAACTTATCCCAACAGGACAATAAGCTTTGTGCAATTAATTTTTGTATTTACGATTCCAAATCAGTATCACAAATTTTAGTGACCGAGTATTTTAATTTTCTCATCACCTGAGTTCGGCGCACGAGACAAAATCTACACACGGCTGAATGTAAAACTAAGTTGGCTCTCCAATGAATTGACCGCAACTTTTCGAAGAGGTAGAAAGAAGATTTCTGAAGAGCTCTAAATCAATAAAATTCTTCCGGTATAAAACCAAGAAACCATGCCTAAAATTATTGTCCTCTCTGAATTCTAAATCGAGCAAACTATACCGAAATAATCGGGAGGTATCGTCATGTTTGGAAGGGCTAAATCCGCTAAATTAAAAGAATTTCGAATGGAAAAAAAACGAAAATAGATTTTGCAACGTAGAGTCTATAAACCCTAGTAAAAGTAAAAATCCTTACAAGTGATAACCCAAATTTAAATTACAAAAATGAATACAACAGACGAGCAAAAAATAAGAGGAGGAAAGATAGAATTGGAAAAACAAAGACAAATACGTACCTGGAATTAGAACCCTAGACCGCCCCATATGCTACAGAGGCATGGAACCATTGAGAATTGGCATATCAGGCAGAGATATTTCGGATATCACGTTGATAGTCGCATACCTAAATCAGGTAATTCATATATTTAGGCGAGATAAATCACATATCGCGTTGTTACAGATATTTGCTTTGCGAATCTGATTAATCGTAAAAGTTACAGAGCCGTGGTAGGATTGAGAATTAGCAGATCGCGTTGATATCTCTTCTGGATATGCCAGACATCAACGGCATTTGAGTGGCTCCCTTTGATATGCGAATATCCACAATGCTATACGCGAGTTATAGCTCTTGGAAATGCGCATCATCTATGGGTGATATGCGAATTATCAAGTGAATGTGCTATATGAGCTATCAAGTCCACACGGGACCTAACCCCACATGATATGCGCGCTTTATGGGTCTGATAACCGCGTTGTCACTGGAATATGGTAAATGTCAACACAATACGCGAATCTTCTACAATTCATATGCGAGTTTTATCCTTCTGATACGGCAATTAGTGGGGCAATTTGGTAGCTATCAACATGTTATGCGACATATACACGGTGGATATGCCGTTATATTTGAAATACGCGACTTATCACCATCGGTACGCGAGTTATCAAAGCGATATGCAGTGATCCTATTGATAATTGGCGTATGATAAGAACAGGGGCAGATCACGTTGATAATTCGCATTTTGGCAGAGATAAGTCGTGTATTCTGAAGATAAGCGCATATCCACCATGGATAGCTCGCATAACATGTTGATAATGACCAAATTTTCCCGCTATTTCCGGCATCCGACAAATAAAACTCTCGTGTGCGTTATAGATGATTCGCGTATTGCATTGACATTTCTTAGATTCCACCGACAACGCGGTTATCAGACCCATAAGGCGCGCATATCATATGGAAATAGCCCGCGTCTAGCCTTGATAGTTCGCATATAGCACATTCACATGATAATTGGCATATCACCATAGATAGATAACGCGCATAACCAGCATTGGTATCGCATATTGTGTTGATAAGTTTACCATTGAACGAGATCATATTGTTGATAACTAGCGCTTTCTAGACAACGCGCATATCAATCGGGCATGTCTAGTTGACGATTAGCGTATCTGAAAGATGATTGCATATCCAGCGGAAGCAACTCGCATATCGTATTTGATGGTTCGCAAATTGAACTGATAAATCTCATACCTAACCGATAACACTTGCATACACAGCAGATATCGCTGCATACGGGATGGATTTGATGAGAGGCACAAAACTTAAATATAAGTCGCATGTGGGATTGATTGTTCGCATATATCATATTGCGGTGAAGAAAGCGTTTCAAAGTGTTCCGGAAACCAGGCTGCGTTTATTGTCTCTGTTGAATGGATCTCACGGAATCTCTTCAAAGTGTTCTGGAAATCTACCATCGACTTAAGCTCACCGGTATTTAACTACATAGGCTCTGTTTATTAAAACAGAGTAACAGCAGTTTCGATCTCGTCTCATATCAACTGATCGAACCGGGCTGAGAAATGAACTTCGAACGGTATTGCATCTACTTTAAAATAGAAATAAAAAGCCGAAAACGATTTGTTGACTAAAAATCGAACCCTAGTATGTACAAATAGTTTTTATCAAATATGCATTCCCACAAAAATGCGGGGATGTTATCACTCTTGCCTAGGGTTAATATGTGAATGTCAATAGGTTAAGGGTAAAAATTATTTTAAAGTTTACTAGGTAAAGATAGTTATAGATTGTTTTTTCATTCGTTGGTTTGATGTATTTGATTTTTTTTTCTGTGAAGTCGTATGATAAATGCTCATTGTATTTCCACAAATTTTTGGTTAAATAGATTAGTTTAAGAACTAAGCGGCCAGCATATTTATATAACTTTTTCTATTTTCTTTTATATTTTTAAGTAATTTATAATTTAAAAAAATATAGACTTTAAAACATTTTGAATTTTCATATTTATATTTCCATTCTTTAAGTCCATCTTTTCATATATATTAAATTTGAATTAATACTTAGTTTTGATTTGTTTATAATTAGAAAATTTAAAATAATTTATTTGCATCTTTATTTAATTTTTAATTAGATGCTATAATTTTTTCTAATTTTTATCATTTTTTGACAATGTATTTTTTTTAGAATTATTTCTACTTATAATCATAATAATAAGTTACATTGATTGACTATCATAACTAGCACATGTTTTACTAATACATAGCTTATGTTTAAGTGATTTAGACACATTTACTAATACATAACTTATGTTTAAGTGATTTAGACAAACTTACATTGTTGATTTGTTTAAAATTGAAACAAGTTTATCGTTCTAATGAATTTCTTCACAAATAACTTTAATAATAATGTATGTTTTAGGTTAGCGAAAATAATTTGGTAGAAAGCATTGTTAGTACAATTCTTTCAACCAATTAGTTTACTAAGAATATTATAAGTACAATACTTTCAACCAATTAGTTTACTAAGAATATAACATATAGCATTGAGAGGATTGTCAAAATGCAAAGTAGTTAGAAAATTATCAACCAATTAAAGATTACAAAAACATGTTGAAGTGTAAAGTCCAAAAGTTGATGAAAAAGTGTGAACGATTCATCACATCAAAACAAATTACTTTATTCTTAATTCATCACATCCACTTATGTTCTTCATAAAAATGGACGAAGTACTGTACTTAATATTCCATCCTAGAACATCTAAAGAATATATTGATGTTGATTGTCCTCAAAAGTTAAAGTCAAAGCAATTTACATAAAAACCAACAATGCAAATTCCTATAATTTAAAGGAAGCTGATTCAAAGTATGTTAAACAATGTTATTTTGCAAAATTAATGTTGGGCTGGTTACAAGTCATAATTCCCAAGGAAGCTTCTCTTTGGTGAATATGACTCTTTAGTTGGTTAGACATGAGTCAACTTTATTTTACATCATTTTATTAGGTTCACTCTAAGGTAGTGCTTCTTTCATCCATTTTTTTCAACTTCCAGGTATATTACTTGTATTTTGACAATTTTACTTACATTGCATATTTGTTTGTAAGTTTCTAAGAAACCTTATAGTTTAATATTTTTATTTTATAAAAGATGACTTGTTTCCATTCTATTTCTATTTAGATAATGAGATGATAACAATGTAAATGATAAAAGATAGATGTAGATATTAAAGCTATTATGATTCTTTAAGTGGTATGTTTCATCATGGATTGTTTTCATATTACATATTATGATTATGATAACCATATAAAGAGATAATAACATCTTTCTATACTGTGATCACTAATCTTGTTAATATTTCCTCTTATATGAAAAATAATTCAATTTGGTTACTAAATATGCAACAAAAGGATATGTAATTAGTTATAAAATGAATAATAGAGAAATAAGAGGACATTTTTCTCCAATAAACATTTCTTTGAATCTCCACTTGTATAATATATACTCACATCCCTAATAAACTTGAAGAAAAAATTATATTTTACTTTTTTTAGTGTTTTCCATTCTTTTCAAATTAATGCTTGTTATTTTGTAGTGGTGTAGTATCCAATTCTATTGGAAGCATGGATTTTTTCCACTTTTGTATTTCTTGCTAGCAAAGATTGGAGTTCAAGGTAATTTAATGTGTATTATTGGATTCAAAGAAGAAAAGTGCTTTAATATGAAGAGTTAACCTACATAAATAAAATGGGGAACACAAATAATTTAGTATAAAATATTACGTTACAAAAATGATATATGCATGTGTGTATAATCCTTATTATTAGCTCAATTAATTGAAACCTAATCAAGCCCTAATGAAATGCATGAAATGCCTACTGGAACTAGAAGCCCAAACTTGATAAAAGTATAACAGATATTTGATGGGATGGAAATGGTAGGGACAACCACCACCAGATCCTCTATTTCTTCTTCCAATAGACATACCCGTAGAACAATAATCACATATAACTAGAGAACAAATAAGGGCCATGCTCGTAATTTTATATCTATCAATTTGATCCATTAACTATGACAATTTCAATCATAAATTTCTCTATATAACGATGGTAAATGGATTCTTATATGTACAACCTCATCGGAACACTTCACCTCACATAGTCATTGCCAAATACGAATTCATGTCAAGGCTTGAATTAAAAATAAAATGAAAGAGCTCACTACAACAGTGTAGCTCCATGTCTTTTTTTTATACTTGTGTTGTAGATATAACACACAAGAACCTCAAATGAAGTCCTTAAATCTAATGAGAGTTTGCTTCACCAACCTACAATTGTATATCAATACCATGGTGCCCATCGTGATTAAGAATGTAGACAATATATGAAGTAATGCCTGTGAGGATTCCATGGTATTAAAGAATTCCTTAGTTCTCATGCTAGTTTCCTTTATAACTGAGTGTTTCCCTACCTTTTGAGTAGATTTCATCCTCACTTTTATTTGCAATGCAAAACTAATTCGAAGTGTTTAAAAAAAAAAAAAAACTCTGTTATGTTATATGGAAGGAAATAATATGTTATTCACATATTGTTCTAAAATTTAAAAACACCATGTAAATATTGCATATAACCCATTTAAGTGTAAGTTGTATGACAAGTATATGTAGGTTTTATATAAATTTCTAAATATTTGTGTTTTGGATTATAAAAATGTAAAATAGATAGTATATATGCAATTGCATTGGTGTTGGTTGTGAATCTTTCTTAGGATGCAACAAATTGTTTAACAATAATTTCAATTTCATCTGGGATTATTGATTAATTAAACTAAGAATATGAGTATGATTATTATTTTTTTTAATTTCAAAAAACAAATAATAAAAAATCTAAAAAAAATTGACAGGTAATTTTTATATGAAATATATTTTTTTGAAAATTATTACTCAATCACAAAGATGCTTCGATGTGATCCATGATGGGATTGTTTTCATTTTTAATTCTCACTCAATATACTTGCAAAAATTTTCCATTCTTATTTATCCCAATATGGTTTTTTAATCCAAAAATCTCTTTTACGTCCATTTTCTAGTTATGCTTACATCATTATTTTATTTCATTAGAAATGGTTTATGATACATTATTATTTATTTCATTATGAAAGGAGTTGGATCATAGATCTATCGGTACTGAATGATCCAGAAAAATATTAATGGTTGCTCAAATGGGTATTTAAAATGATTTGTGACGTATATTTTTAATTATGTTTAAATGAAATTACAAATATATATTAATTTAATATCAAAAAATTTTAAAATTTAGTTTGAATTTTTTGGATCCTTTTTTTTATAAAACATAGTTAAATTATAAAATAAGTTAAATAACATATATTAAGGTAATATTATTTTTAAATTTTTTGATGTTTTATTTATAAATTGAAATTTTTGAAATAATATATATATATTAATTATATATATATATATTAATATATATATTATTTATTATGATTATGTATAAATTCTCAGAAATTATTATTAATTAATAATATAATATTATTCATATTATTTGTTTGTATTATAATAAGGTCTTATAATAAACAACACATTTTTTAGTCATAGCATATATTTATCGTGACACAAATAAATTGAATTATTATTGAGTCATTGATACTAAAAGGAACATATTTTCTCAAATTAAATTTTTTTATGCTAATATTACATACATTTTCACTTAGCCAAATTAACCTAAGATAAGACCATAGGAGCATGGTAAGTATAATTCTTTTAAAAAATGAATTTACAAAAGAAATACTTTAGAAAATATAAAATAAATTATAAAAATATAAAATAGATAGAAAGTCATAAAAAAATGGTGATTACAAAAGACGTGCCAAAGTATAAAGTCAAAATTTGATGAAGAATCTCACGAAGGTGCATTTCACATTATAAGATGTTACTCTAAACTAGGTTCATCATATTTACTAATAAGATTTGCACAAATGCATGAAATACTAGTAATATTCCATCATATGACATATGTAATATTAATTGAGGCGGATTTTTGTAAAATTTGAAGTTAAAAAAAGAATTTAGCTGACAATAGACAATGTAAAGGCATGTAATTCTATTAAGGAATGAAATCCCAACAAATCAAAGTATAATTAACCAATATTAGTTTGCATAATCAACATTAGTTTTATTAACACGTCCTTATACTTAATCAACATTAGTTTTATTAACACGTCCTTATACGTAAACAAGTTCCACTATTGTGGACATGATTAGTTAGTGGGTTAGACATTAATCTATTCTATTTTGGATGAGTTAATTAGATTTATCCTAAGGTATTGCATGCTTCATCTACTTGTTTCATCTTTTAAGTATTTCACTTACATTGCATATTTGTTGGCGGCTTTGTAATAAAATTCGTAGGTTAGTTTTTTTGTTTGATATAATATGGCTTGTTTTCATGATAACTAGATACTAGGAAGAAAACCAAAGTGTAAAAAACTACAAGTCTAATTGTTAGCCATTTTAATCATCCATTTTAAAATATATAGGTGGATGTTGTGATTATTATGACTCTTTTTTGTAGTACGTTTGACTATGGCTTGTTCTCATACTTATATAAGAATGAAAAGTTAATAAAGAATCAGTACATCGTGCTATATTTCCATTCCTAGTATAGTGAGAATTTCCTTATATCAGACGTAGGATTCAATTTCATTATTAAATATCAATAAAGTTATATGGTAATCTGTTATAATAAATATAATAGATAAATAGGAATAAGTTCATATCACAAAAATAATAATTTGGACCTCCACTTGTGTGATATATACTCAAATCCCTAATAAATGGGAAGGAAATTATATGTTTTACTTATTGGTAGCTAAATTCATGGATAAAAGTGATTTAATGCCTACTATTGCATTTAAAAAGAAAGATTCCTTTCTTAAGGTTGTGTAAATGATTGTTTATATTGAAATAGAAAAAAATAGATATTGTAATACCAAAAGGCCACTCGAGAAAAATCTTGTTTGCGTGTCTATATAGATCCTATAAATACCTCAATAAATTGAAGTATCCACCCAATGGATATTTCTAAAAAGGAGGCCATAACTTCAAACCTATTTGAATGCCTAGTTTTCACTAATTGCTATTTTAGTTTTTCTAACCAAACTTAATAAAAGTGGTTCAACACTTATTATTGCATTAACACAAGTGATATTCTTTTTTACAAGACATTGTTAATGATATCTAAAATTTTCATGTTTATAAATCATATATAAATATAAACATTCCTCTAACAATACATATGTATACAAACTCTAAGAATTAAACCAACAAATTGTTATCAATGTTTATGGGTAATTTGTTAATTATTGGAAACCCAAGTGTTATTTTGAAACTCACAGCATAAAACTCAATAATTACTGCTAACAGTTTAAGAAAAAAATGATTTATAATTTGGCAAATAATCTTTCTCTATATATATAATTTTTAAATTTTTAAATATTAAATATTATACGTGTTTTTCCGAGTTCTTGATAAATTTAGAATTATCAATAAGTTATACAACTGTATCTAATTAAAACAACTCATTTGATAAATAAATCAAAATTTCTAATCAATAATAAAGAAAATTATTTCACTAAATATATATATGATATATATATAACCAAATCTTAACGCAATCTGAAAAGTCTAACTCCAGCATAAGAAAAATGTAACGAGTCAAAAGGAAAACTTTGCAAAGGAATGTGCAAGTTCTATATAATTTATAGTTAAGAGTCGTATAGATAGCCATTATTTCAATACAAAATTAGAAACGGAATTATGGAATATCGTAATTTCTAAAAATCTCCTCGTAATGTTGCATTCTATTTTAATTGATATTTATATCCTACATATTAGGGACAACTTATTGAATATAGTCATGATTTTAGTTAGCAAACTAATTTATAATTATAGTTATTATCATAAAGCTATCCACCAGGATTGATTTTGATTTACTTAAAAGAGATTATGTATTTTAGTCGTGAATTTTCTAGTCATTTTAGGAGAAAAAATGATTTTGAGGAATTTCTTTAAGTTTAGTGGTTTTTTCTCCAATAAGATTTTATTTTTTGTTTTTATGAAGAAGAATAATTAAGATAATAAATAAAAAATAAAGAGTGAAAAAACTTCAATAAAAAATTGGAAAAAAATAAATATATAATATGAATTTTATGTAAAAAATTGATTAATTAATTAAATATAAAAATATAACCCAAAGACTATAAAATTTTAATAAATAAATAAAATCTACGAAATTCATTAAGAACCTAAGACCACTTAATTAATAATTGTTAAAAAAAAACTGGGTTATTTATTTTTGTTTAAATTTAAATTTCATTTATTTTTTCCTTTTGCACTTTTTCTTATAACATGTTTAGCAATAAGCAAAGTGATGTTAAGGGAGGACAAATGCCTTCTCTCCAACTTGTCAAATAACTTTCCCATAGTTGTCCCCCTCAACTTTTGAGTGAAAACTTGCTACACTGCTTTCCTTTCATGTCTACCACGTATGTGACTACAAGGGGGGTTCCTATGGTATCTCATGCAAGCATCATACCACTACTACAAGATTTCTCATGAGGATGTGGAACCTTCATCTCAAAGGCATAGGCTAGGTAGTATTAGTCCACTAAGACTAGTCTGGTACAACATGGAGTAAGTGAATTCTCATATGAAATGATCCACATTGGAGGAGGAAATTGAAGCATAAGGGTTCCTCCAAGGCCTTACTAGACTTATTCCTATTTGTACATTATTTTAGTGGGTTGTTGGGTTAGCATAAACTATTTTGACGTCAATGATACACATGATATTGAGTTCCTAATGTAGATCCTCTTCTATAGGGTCATCCTCTTATTTTATCATTCATTGGGACTTCTATTTTTCATACTCCTTTGTCTTCTCCATTCAACTTGTTCCATTCAATGGGATTCATTCCCATCCTTTTAGTACATCATTAGGGAGTGGGCCTTTCCAATTATGCATTATTTATTTGGAGGGAAATACATTCCAAGTGTTTGATATGATGGTTATAGTTTCCACCCATCCTACCACATGAATACATGATTGGATATAAATTTCATTGGTGGAAGTTGATTTAAAGGGACTATGAGATAGAAAGGTAGTTAGAACAAAAGAAAAGATTAAGTGTGAGAGAAACATTGGGCTTGAACCCAGAATTAGCAAGACACTTCTTGGGGTTAAGGGGGTGTAAAGTAAAGAAGAAATAGTAAGTTTTTATACTGGAAGGAAGGAGTTAGAGTTCTAGGGGAACTATTGAAGACAGTAGATCGATGGTTGGGAGGAATGTGGCAACTTTTAATCTATTTTCAAGAAGTTTTAGATAAGTATATTAATATCTCAAAAATCTATGTTAAATATGGTGCGTGTGCACTTCAGAGCCATGAATGGATAAAGTAGGATTTCAATATGAATATATGTGTTCCCATTGGTGTATTTAATAAACTGAATAGTTAAGCCATACTAATGTTTACTTTGAAAACGAATGTGTGTGTGTGTGTGTGTGATTTTTTTTCTACAGGAAAACTCATGGTTAAGGGACAAAGGATTTAACTATAGGGTTTTGTGATATAGGACTATGTATTCTTTTGGTGTGGAGAATTGGGAAGGAAACCCTGAAAAGGAACCAACCATACTATCCACTATATAGGTTGATACGAAAGGAAAACATGAGGGACTTGACTAAAGTAGAGGACTGCCCATGTAGTAAGGAAAACATAAAATATACAAGAAATAAATAAGAAATGATAACATTTCATTTCTATAAAGACTAAGTTCATTGTGGACTACAAAGAAAGGGAGCTATTATAGGAAAATAAGTAATCTTGTTGAATATAAGTTAAAGTTGATGCCAAGGTTAGCATGTTGTAGGCCATAGATGAGGAAGGAAAATTTCATTGACTGGACAAGAGTCATGTAGCATTTGGAATGATAATAATAGGAACTTAAAGAAATAATTTAGGTGGAAATCCATAATACGAATCAAAAAGACTTCTGGCCTAGCTTGTGCATTTTAAAACTATATAATAATTGCATCATTCATACAAGTATACATTCATAATTAATACATGAAATGTAGTGCACATTATTGCATATGCAAGGAATTTGCTTGTATTCATGTATAAAAACAATAAGCAAATAGAACTAACAATGTCATAGAATAATAATTGTGACTACATTAGCATGCAACATAGCACAAAAGAAGATAAATATATGGTTGTCCTTTCCTAGAATGAATAATAAAATTTCCATCTCCAACCATGCAAGTTTAACCCTAGTTCAAATTATACAGTATGAAAGATTTAGGTTAAGAAAAAGGGGAAAACACTTAATTAAAAACAAGTGTTACACATGAGGGCTTCACTGAGAAACCAATATTATATCACGTGTTTTCATATTGGGGCATTAAAAATGGAAAAATCACGAAATAATAGCTTGGGGTTATAATGGGGGCCTAAAGGGTTTTAAAATGTGATATAATAATATGTATAACTTAATGTTTTGTTTATATGAATTTTGGACCAAGCAGAGGCAAAAAAATGATAGTTTTGGAGGATGTCGAAAATAGTG
>APFE030187892.1:66901-103415 GCA_000404065.3 Pinus taeda | reverse complement strand
AGCGCTCGAGAGATCACCCTTCACAGATTCGCTTTCCACTTCACTTTCATATAGATCGAGCTTTTGAAACAATAACCCAATATTTCAGATCTTAAGATATTCAACCCAAAAGCATACACAAGCCAAATGATCTCCTTTGCTTTATATAGGCAAGCTCTTCCTCAAATCATGGACCAATACCACGGGCCAAAACCATAACAACCAATACCATCAACTCAATACTAGGGATCAACATGTTTGTCGAGATGCCGTGGTCCAAAAACCATAGGTTCAAATTCCAAGGACTAACTACCATGGACCAAAGGTAAGTTTTCCCACATGAAATAAACTTTTCTCTGCGTAAAATTCCGTGAACTTTTCTCCACATGAAATAAACTTTTATAAACTTTTCTCTGCATAAAATTCCATGAACTTTTCTCCTACGTACTTCTTAATTCTCATCATATTGAGAGCCATGCCATGGGTGTTGCCATCAAGTACAACATCTGTAACATATAACCATACCAGAAACATAATGCCAACATGTATATTGAATAAAACACTCTTTTTTAGATTTTGGACCAAATCTGGAAGGAAAGGTTTCCATAGGCCATAATCAGAGCATCAGATCTACCAAGAGTGGCAAATGGTGCTATAACAGATGCCCCCTAATATATGAGATCAGAAGGGGTACATGATGGTCGAAATGTATTAAGTGTATAGAAGGAATCATGCTGAGACCGAGGAGGAGTTCATCAAAATTTAGCCTACCAAGCAAGAGAAAGAGATCATAAAGAAATTGTTGTTTGAGGTGGGAATACCCATGCTCGAAAATAGTAAAGCACGTCCACATGTCAAGTAGAAAAGTGGATCCAATATGCATACACATATAAAGGAATTGAAAATACGTAATGGATCATCTGATCATAATAAAGAATGTACATGTCTGAATATCACACGTAAAGAGTTGATCAATGATGTTGAAGTATGAAGTTGATCACTGAAGTCAAGAAACTGATCCAAATAGTACCAAGTGAACATGATGGAGTAAATAGTACTACACTGCAACTCAGGTGCCAACATAAAATATGTGGCTGTAAATAACTAAAACATCCAAGGTGGATGGTATCAACTAGTAGAAACAAAAGCAACTGACAAGTGAGCCAAGACATGCTAATGCAAACCCAAGGTCCTCATTGACCACTGTGGTACATTTCTACACAATTGGAATAAATGATTTGAAGTTGACCATGTGAGAAATCATTTGATTACTGATCATTTATTTATATCGTTAACAAACATGAGGCTACTCACCGATAATGATGATGAGAGTCAAGATACCTAGTACAAACTAACAAGTGCAAGTAAATGAGCTGTAGTCGAACACTTGGAAGAATCTATCAATCAGGAGACAATGATGTTTTCCCACTATCGATAATGAAGGAATCTTCCGCTAATGATTGCAAACCCTAAGGTACTGCCCAATGGAATCTATATCTCTTTCTGAGAGCAATGAGCTGAAGTCGATGGGAAATGATCTACTAGAAGGAAGGCATTAACGCATCCCTCATCAATCTAATGCAAGTGTAACCCGTAGGCCAATACTGTGGAAGGAATCGGACGAAAAATGATGTAGTAACCCAACCAAAGCATGTTCCTAGTGTACACAAGATATGGCTAGCGTATGATAGAAACCATCTGAACCAACCAATAATGAAAGCGGACACAAAGGTGAGGAGTCCACCAATAGGGTCAAATGCAAACCAAGTCACTGCACGAATCCTAATGTGTGATAATGAAAGCTGATGTCGAACAAAAGGGAAACCACTTATTCAAATACCCATGATGCTAATTGATGCTGAGCACAAGATGACATACCAATAATGAAAATAGGGTCACGGTGTGGCTCTAGATCTACCCTTAGAGCAATTTGTCGTAGTCGATAAGAGCAAGACCCACCAGCAAGAAGTCAATGGAGACCCTCTCAAACTAGCACGAGCAAAGGACCAATATAGCTGATGTGATAATGAACATGACACTGACAACTAGGGATGACTGACAGAAAAATAGGTCAAGAGACATTGCAGAGAGGCCAACTCAGGTTTAGTTCACTTGAACAAAAGCATGACTCAATTGTGACTACATGGCAACATATGATAACTTTGTATAAGTTCTTCATGCAGGAGGCATAAGAAAACTCTCCATATTATTGGAAGAGGTAACTAATCAGAGGAGTACTGATTCAATAACAAGTTTAAGGCACTCATAAGTCAAACTAAAACCCATCCCAATGGAGGAAAGATTTATTTTTGAGTGCTTTATTTAAGGGCGACAAAACTGACTCTAGCTACCATCAAATATGGAAATAATGTCCCATTCCCACAGTTTTTGGAATATATAGTTTTTTTTGTCCTTTTCTTTTATAGGAAGCTTGAAAAATAATAAAAGAATGATATAGTACAGTGGAAAGAACGAGTGTCGAAAAACAGATGCTCTAGTTCCTGGGAGGGGAACATTCCTATGCTTAATGCATGGTGGCGAAACTGGTCAAGGACACTCAAAGGAATGCTCTTTCCATGGGTAAAAGGGTGTGTCAAGTCGCAGAGGCTAAGTGATTGCAAGGTTGATTTTGCAAAATACATGGTCGAAAAGTGCATTAAACACAAGGGTGTGTCAAGTCGCAGAGGCTAAGTGATTGCAAGGTTGATTTTGCAAAATACATGGTCGAAAAGTGCATTAAACACAAGTCCAAGTGAAGCTGGATCAAGGCCAAAAGGTGAAAATAATCAATATGCAATGTAGCAATACAACTTAACATAAAGGAGCCTCCAGGGTATAAGGCCAGAAAATAGCGCAAAAGGACGAGAATGAGTCTTCAATGTATAATTCACGGTGGGACTAAAGAGGACTCTCGAGTCTACTTAATATAGCAACATGGGCCACAAATGTCAATGAGGATCTAACTAAGATGCCCATGTAAAGGTTGGCTCTACCATCGTGTCATTATTTTAAAGTCGGCGAGTGAAAATGGTTTGTGAACCAAGACACAATGGGGTTGACCCTATGGAAAGCATATCGCAGTATGGAGGCTAGTATGCAAAATGCAATGGAAAGTGGAATTCCCTAACCTATATGCCAGTAAAAAAACAATACCTACCATGACAGGTCTACAGTCATGGGGCCAAAATGCTTTCTCAAAGAAGTATCCAAAATTTCCTTTAAAGATGACCCATTCCCGACACTCCTAGACAAAAGGTCAAAAAGTCCATAAGATAAAAATCATCTTTTGAAAAAGATAATTCATTTTGCAACATATATAAGGACTTTTGGACTCACATTTTTGTCATTTGTGTTTTGAGCAAGGAGCTGTGGAGACAAACTCAAAGAACTTTCCTCCATCCAATTCAACCATTCAAATTGCTCCAAAACCTCCAGGTAACCCTTTTTATTATGCTTTTAATCAATTGTGATACTTTTTAGATGCTTTTTCAAATTTTGGCCATAGGAAAATATTTTAAAAATTTCAACTCTGCATACACACGGGTTGAATACTATTAACCTGTGTATACAAGGGCCCTACATGTGACTGTGTCAAAAGGCAATCCACATGTGCATGAGTAAAAAATTTAAAACATAAATCTAGTGATTTGAAACATCTTTTTTGGGCTAGATAAAAATCACCTGGAGATAAAGGGAGCATAGTGCTATTAATAACCAAGTAATGGAGGATCAAAATGCTTTGGATGCTTTGAGAGGCTGTGGCTTACTAAAATTATTTAAAATGCCAAACATGAAAGCAAACACATGATTTCTTGAGTGGATGATACATTAATGGGGTGCAGATGATGATGCATTCATGATTGATCAAATGCCCCTTAGGATCGAGATCGAAGATATTTACTTCATTACTGAGTCTTTCTTGAAGGGGAGAGATAGTGCATTCTACTAACAGGACAAGAGGTAGTCTCAGTGTTGAAGACTATGTCAACATATACTGTCTTGGTCATCCTAAAAAGATTGGAAGTGAAATTCCAATCATGCACGGAGAGAGCTTATCTTTGAAGATCCTACTGTTTACCATCGCTAGGGTAAACGGTTCTGTTGCTTTACATCAGGCCTCATGAGTACCTATGAGCCTAGTAGTGGAATACCTCACTACTATGTTTGATTGGTGCACACCTCTATTAACCAACATGAAGAAGCAGCTCACTTCCATTCAGAAGGGTTAGACAAAGAATTTTTGGTATGACACAATCTTATGCTCGTTCTTCTTTGGGAAAGTACCCGGGCTTCGACACAAGGTGCTATCAAACATCAACAGCCCGAGGGATCTGTGGATGGGAAAATGGGATGACCTGATGAAACGCCTAGGGGGTGGTGATGTCCCTAGGATGACTTTTGACGATAATTTTTTCACATGGTAGGATCAGCAGGTCATCGCATTCGATGACTACCCCTATGTCATAATGGTTTTTCGAGGAGATCCAGATTTAGTATTACCACAAGATGTAGCATGGGGCACCATAGGTAACAATTTTTTTCATTTTTTTGAATTTCTTAAGATTTTTTGGATTTTTAATATAATGAACTTAATTTTCTTTTTTATGAGACAAGTCACTTACAAAATATATGATCATGTTTCACATGTGGGGCCAATGAGACCTAACGGATTTCCCCCACATAGGCATCATGGAAGAGATTTCGAAGGGGCTGCAGCTGAGATAGAGAGAGTTCTCCATGAAGTTCAAAGGAACTTGGTGAGACAAACTTACCAGGTACCCATGATAGCCATAGAGGACTTACCTAAGGAGATGCAACGTCGCGTGATAGGAGTACCATGCTACTGGGCGCAACTCTTCTCGTGTGTGATCAATGCAATTTTTTATTTTCTAGCTGCTCATCCCGAACCAGCCAGATAGATGATCAAATATTTTTATGATTATACATGATGATGGACATAAGCCCAAATTTTGTAGGGCATTTTTTCCTGATTTTTGTATATTATTTTGGACGCAAAGACTCTATCTATATACATGCAATTTTATGATGATCATATATGTAGATGATACCTCGATATTTTTTTTGTTTTTCAATTTAATGAATGATTTATATGCCAATCCAATGCTTGATTAACAATAGAATCAACTAAGGAATTTTCTGATCATGGAATGTGAACATATGTGATATAAATAAATGATCAGAAAAAATCATACTCTTAGAAGTTAGCGATACAAATAAGGATCTCGTACCCAATAAATGTTATTCAACTGAGATACCACTATTTGTGAGGCTAAATAAACCACTAACGAATCGATATCAAGAGTTATTGCTTCAGATGGAAAATTAATAACGACAATATATTTGGCAATATTATTTGAGGCAGGACCGATACATACTCCTCTTGAAACCATCAACTAGCCCGATGGATAATAATTCACCCAAGTCGTGGAAGCAAGGTTCCCTAGATTCTCTACCTACTATCTACTCTGAGCCCCTTGATATAAATCATCTCAAAAATTGCTCCATTTCCTGCAATTAAATCATATTAGGCCACATGACATGAAAAACATCTTTTATCCTTCTCACTAAGCATAACATAAAAAAAATGTAAGTAAATGTGGGAAAGAGATAATTCTAAAGCTTGAGGATGGCATCGTGACCCTCATAATGTACCCATTGATGAGCCTAATCACCATAGAAAGTCTTTCCTATGACTAAATGATCCTACGATTATCTTATTTGCAACTTCTAATCTCTTGCCCTCAAACATCTCAAAATATCTTCTATGTGAGGGGATTTCTCATCACCATGTTGCTCATCTGATTTGTAGGGAGAATAACATGAATTGTAGTCCATCATTTTTCTCCTCATATTTGATCCTCTACTTCCTACAACCGTACCATGTCATATAAACCAAATAAAAACATAATCAACATAGCTAAGTGAAGTTCATGGGAGGCTATCTTGCCTGCAACATTAATTGAGATTAGCATGATACATGTATGAGAACATAATCACATTAATATAATGACATCATGCATGACACACCAACTTCATACCATGGCCTCATGCACAACAATAATAACCATAACAATGCATGCATAACAAACATATAGACAGTGGCATGCATAATTGATACATATACAAATGTCATGCATGTGGGACAAACACATTCCACCCATCCAATCAAGTGTTAAACCTGGTAGCTTTAATACTAATATGTAACACCCTCCTCCCACACTTGCCTAGTTTCACCGGTCCACCGAGGTAAATATGTGATAAATATTTACTGTGGGCAGACTCAACCTCCTAGGTAACTTTAAGGAAGAAAAATCGATAACCTAAAATTTTACTGACCTCCCTCAAGAGCTATAGGACCCCCAGGAGATAGACAACCACCCTAGGTGCCCAAACCCTTATTTAACTTGCTTTTACATTAATGTGGACTCTAGTAACTTGCATAAGAAGGCAATCTAGTCATTGTAACCCTCCATTTGCATGGATAACCCTCCCTTCCAATGACCACAATCTAAATTACCCAATTTTGTGCATGCAGCCCCGAGATCTGAGACACCTTTTAAGAAATAAGATCTATTCTTCTTCCCAAATCTTGATATAACTTTTCAGAATGATGAATGGCATAAGTAAAAAAGCATTAATTCAAATATTATACAAGAAATTGACATAAAATGGCCTAACCATGATAGGAATTTCGCCAAAGACATAATGAACATGTAGTCTATAGGTCATAATTACATATCTGAACATAGGGGTATCATACTTATCTTAGAATAGTAAATAATGTATGATTCCCTCTCACAATAGCTATATTTTCATGTATTAGGTCATACATTCATTAACCTTTCATTTTCCAATCAAAAGATGATGGGAGCCATAACTAAAGTCTATCATAAAACCATGCTTATAACCAACATATAGCCATAATGATAATAATGATAAAATATACATCAAATACACATAATGACAAGTATAAATACTCATTAAATGTAAGAGGAAAATAGCTCTTAGTAAAATATGCAAAACCAACCAAGTTAAGGACTTCCATGTACCACTCGACCATAGATTTGGCTAAACCAAATCTATGTCATAAAACAATGCTTATAACCAACATATAACAAGAATAATAACAATGATAGTATCCATCAAATCCACATAATGACAAGTATAAATACTCATGAAATATAGGAGGAAAATACCTCTTATTAACATATTAAAAACCAACCAATTCAGGTACTTCCATGTACCACTAGACCATAGATTTGGCTGAACTAAATCTCACATTCATGCAATCACCCTTGTGCCATATTCCAAGAATGAATGTGGAACATCATGGAATAAACCAATCAAAACCAAACTAGGGTTTCCAGAGGCCAGACCACCTCAAGCCTCAACCAGTGATTCCACCTCACGGTCATACATCACTAACCATCATCAGATTGGTGTCTACCCAAGATGTCCAGGGCTCCATAGCATTTGTTCTAACCCGAATCCATGACTACTAACTCAACCCATAGCTGCCACAAGGATTCAGAGCAATTTTCCAACCAAGGCTTTAGGACTAGTAACTCAACTTGCCAAGGGATCTAGAGCATTTGTCCAACCAAGGATTCTAAGACTAGTAACTCAACCCAAGTTGTTTCAGGGCTTCCAGAGCATTTTTTCAACCAAGGCTCTAGGAACTAATAACTCAACCCACAACCATAAGTAACATGAGAACCAATTAGAAATAATTAAGTGGGAAACCAACAAAACCATGGTTATATAGAAAATGGAAAGGATAAGAAAACCACTCCCAATCTAGGAAATCCTCCACGCCAATGATAAACCATAACCAAACCACCACATGCATATGGGATGTATGCCAAAACTAGTAAGGAAACCATATATACAAGTCGATATCTACAAAGAAAACCCATTTTAGCTACTAATCATGTTGTCCCCTTGCTCTTTTTCTTATTTTTGTTTCCTTCTTTCTTCAAATCCAAAGTTTACAAAAAATACTCTAAGAGTAATCCAAGAAAACTCTAAATGTACAAGACTATGAGAGAGAGAATAGAATATAGCTCCAAGATAATTCTGACAAAAGGTTTCTCAAACTGACAAAAGCTATTAACTGATCTTGAAAATCCATTTTATCGTTGAGGTCTTTATTTTCTACATTTTCCTCTATTTTCCTTCAATTTTCCTCATGCAATTTTGTGACCTTTCACCTTCCTTTTCTCCTAATTTCCTCATTTTCATAAATAAATGCCAATAAATTCCACTTTTCCTTTACCAATGCCTTTTCCAATCTCCATGTCCTTTTATTAATCACCAATGATCCCCATCACTATGTTTTTATGCCCAACATTCACCTTGGAATACGTGTCCCATGAACTTGGTCTTATTTTTCCTTTATTAACTTTATTACATGGATTTTTAACCAGGGCTATTATAGTGGGTCAATCCAATGTTTGTGCAACTAAAAAAAATGGGTGAGATCCAAATTTTATTAGACTTGAGGAAATTGAAGGACATCTATGTTAATGATCCATTCTCAATACCTTTTACAGATGAATTCATGGTGAATTTCATAGGACATGAGGCTTACTCATTAACTTATGGATTCTTAGGATACCATCAAACTATTATTTCGAAGGAAGATTATTATAAGACAACTTTTACAACAAATTTTGGTTCATTCTAGTATACTATCAATCCCTTTATATTGAATAATGCACCTACAATGTATTTCCTAGTGGTGGTTGTAGCCTTCGAGGATTTCATTCATAAAATTTTGGAAGTTTACTTGGATGATTGCATCGTTTTCATCCGATTATAGAAGCACATTAAAGTATTAAGAATCATGTTGGGTACATGTAACTATCTACAAATTTCCTTGAATCTGACGAAATGTATTTTTTGTTTGCCAATGGAAATTCTATTAGGGAACATTGTTTGAAAATAGGGACTTCTTGTGAATCCATAAAATACAACATGATAGTGAAAAATCTTCCTCCAAATTTAGTGTGACAACTATACACCACTTTGAAACACACTAGATATCATAGGGAATTTATGCATTGGTATGTGTAGATTCCTGCACCTTTAGTGAGATTGATGAATAAGGATGTCATATTCAAATTGACTAAGGAGTTCCAACACATGTTGGATACTTTGAAGGAAAAACCTTTATCTATGTCATTCCTAATTTTTCCCAAATAGAGTAAGGAGTTTCACGTTCATGTGGAAAACTAAGAAATAACACTAGAAGTTATACTGGCATAACTAGGAGAGGTTGAGAAAGACCACCCAATCAATTTTTTCAGAAGGAAGCTATCTTTGAAAAAGCATAGCTACACCATAATGAAGAGAAAAGGATTGGCAATGGTGTATATACTCTACAAAAATTTAGGCATGACATGATAGGGTCACATTTTAAATAATATAATAACCATTTTGTATTACGACACCTTTTTAACAATCTAGTGTCATGAGGAAGGATATTCAAGTGGTTATTATTTTTATAGGAGTATGAATTTAAGGTAATAGTAAATCTTGGTAGGTTGAATGTCGAGAAATACCATTTGTTGAGGATCCTTTTTGATGAAGATGAAGGAAATGTGAATGATTGCTTACCAGATGCATAATTAATTGTGTGGAGATAGTAGAATACCATTTTTAAGAAATTATCCATTTCCTCAATATAGGGACAACAACACAAGAGTAGATAGTGGCACAAAAGAAGCAACTAGTACTTAAGGCTACAAGATATCACCTCATCATAGGGTGTCTTTACAAGCTCGGTGCTGATGGGATACTCTATCTCTATATTGGAGAATGAGAGACCAACCATATTGATGGAGGCACATGAAGGAGTGGCTAGATAGTACTGTGTAATAAAAATATTTTATGTGTAGGTCTATGGTGGTTAACAATCCAACACGATGTAAAGGAATTCTGTTGTAGTTGTGATGTGTCTCAAAGAGTGCGAAAACCTTTGCGACAAGGTGTGATTCTACTCCATTTGAATATATATTTATAGCCAATTTTTAAGTGGTCCATATATTTTATTGGGCCAATTAACCCACCAATGAGAATAAATGGAGCATGATACATTATAACTATGATTGATTATCTAACCTGATGGGTTGAAGCTGCACTTGTCAAAGATTGTAGCATAAAGACCACAACTAAAATTTTATTTGAGGATGTTTTCGTCATCCTTTGATGTCCTAATGTATTGATGAATGACTAAGGGGCTTGTATTTTAAGCTGAACTATTGAAGTAATGACAAAATAGTTCTAGGTGCACCACCAAAAGAGCACACCATACCATCCATAATCAAATGGCACAGTTGAGGCCTTCAAAAAAATTATGGAGAATTATCTGCTGAAGGTATACAACGTATATAGAGATGAATATAACCTAAAAATTCCCATACAATTGTGGGTCTACTTGAACATTCTAAAGAAGCTAATAATCCAAAGACCCTTGTAGTTGGTATATGCATAGGAAGTATTAATTCCCATGGAATTTAAAGTCCCCTATATCTGCATTGTTGTCACAATAGGGTTGGTAGATTCCAACACAGTTGAGCAAACAATGACAAAGTTACTTCAGCTAGAACATGATCAATTTAAGGGGGGGTTCCAACAAAATGTGTATAAGGCCAAGGAAAAGGTATGGCATGATCACCACATCAAGGAAAAACAATTTTAGGTCGGCGATCTTGGGTTGATGTACGAAAATGAATTTTTGAAGCACCTTGGAAAATTTCAGATGCTTTGGTTAGGGCCATATCTTAAAAAGCATGTCAAAGATGCAAGGGCTGTTAAAATAGAGAAATTGGATGGGGATACCCTTGACGGAATTGTTAGAGGGAATTAGATATAATTATACATAGATAGTCACTCCATTTCCCAAAGTTGATGTTTATATAAAGGAAAAAAAGGTGATTATTTTTTGCAACTTTATTTGTGTTTGCAGATAGAGGTGTGAAGTAGAGAACCCAAAGAACATTAATACCACAGGAAAACAACGTGATATATTTGGAAGAGCAAAAATTTCCCACACAACAAGGTACTAGTGCATGAAGAACCAAGTACATTGCATGGTTAGGCAACCCAATATCTAAATGAACTTCATGATATTGGAAATAACCCAAACAATGGATTATAGTTGGTAGCAATTGATGACCATGAGAACCATAAATGTGTAGATAAAGGCAATGAAAAAGAATTTGTCACCCATGGTGACTGGGCACTATGGAACTTTATTGAAATATGCATCAATGTTAATTAAGGAAAAATATATACTAGATCAATAACTATATCAGAATGCCTACTAAAATGAATTCTACCATAGCTATAACCACAAAAGACATTGCCACACCATGTAGAGATCAAAAAAGTTATAACGGGATAAGGCTATTATCACTAAAACTTATTGTAGATAAAAAGGCATTACAAGCATCTGTCATTAGTATTTCCTCTACTTTCATTCTCATTGTCTCATATTTTTAGGAGTAGAGACTAGGTCAGTAGTGAAAATAGAGAGAAATTCAAGGATTAGAGAGTAAGTTGCAGAGACATTTTTTAGTTTCTGGATATGCACACCATGGCCTCATATTAATTTCTTACGAAATAAAGGAAAAAGGGCATGATTGATGCACTAGCCCCACATCCTACTAGTGAACTCTAGTATTGCAGCAATGATGCTGCAACACCTGGGACTCCCTACTTTACTTTTATCAACCCGGTAGTTCTTAACAAACTTGTAAGCGACGGTGCTATATGCACAAGTACTAGCTCTTACTGCAGGCTGTCACTTGATCAGTTGGCACAAGTTCGCTAGGAGCTTAAGCCAACTTATATGAGTTCTTAGAAGAACCTTTTAACTATGATGGATGAAAGCTAACTCAAAAGAGGCTAGTCTACTTGCAGAAAGGACATGAAAGCTGAAAGGAAATGCAAACCCTGACAAACCCTAGTTTTACCGACTAACACTACTTGTGCAAGAAAAGAGATGAAAGCTGCTGAAATGGATGCCATTGAATCTTTAAAAGGTAATATGCATGTGGTTAAGCTACTTCTGAAGAAAAATGTGGAAAAATCATATTTTTGTATTTTTGATTAATTTTAAGCAGAATCATTATGCATGTGTTTTAACTATGTTTGACCGTGCAGAAGTTTATTGGCGAAAGGAAATGGATTGGGCATTTGCAGGAGGTTGGGAAGGTGAGGAGAGGACCTAAGGGGTCCCTAACACCTTTCTAGAGAATTCCACAGTGATCATATCTCAAAAAACGGCTCGCGTGAACTTCTACAGGAAGTCTGCAGCGGATCTACAGGAAGTTCTATAGGAACAGGCCGAAATTGATTTTTGAGGGTTTGGAGGAGGAAAAATGGTAGGAAAGTGGAAATGAAGGATGGATAAGGATGTTAAGGGGTCTATGATCTGGTAGATGAAGCTCAGGAGTGATGAAGATGGTTGGATCATTTCAAGGATGAAGGAAGCAATGTTGCACAAAAATGTAAAAATTAGGGCGAGTTGGGAATGGGTGGCGAGTGAGGGAAAGAAATCTTTAACAAATGATTGGAGAAGGTTGTATGATGGAGGAAGAGTAGGTTGGAGTGTCTTATAGGTGTTCTGCGCACTTCTTTTTGAAACTGACTCAAGCAAAGACTAAAAAACAGATATTTATCTATTTTGACCTAATTCTGACCTAGAAACCAGAAACATGATGACTAGAAGTTTATAGACAGGAAATCATGCAAGAAAGCTATGGAAACTAAGCAAGAACATATCTAAGCATGACCACACAACTGATATCAACTTTTCCAACTTAAAATCTAACACTAGCAATTGCATTGGAAGAAAAAATAGTGTTTTGTGGTAGCAAGTGTGCCTTGGTCTCAGTTCATGGACCCGAGGAGGGAGAAAGGAGATCAAGGATTGCTTGGTAGATTTTTTGTGGATATTTTCTATTATCAAACTATCAAATCAACCTGAAGCATGAACAACTATCTTAATCATAAAAAACAACCTAAGTAACAAAGCAAAATTTAACCTATATAACAGAAATTATTCTATGAATGCCGTAAAGACACATAAAAGTACACAAAAGAGGTACTGGGCACTTGGGTTGGGCCCAACTCCAAGAGCTACATCCTCCTAAGAAAGCTCAGAGCTGGTGCAAAGCAGAATTCATCTTCATTGATCAAAAAATAATAGTCATGTCACAAAATTGTTTACAAAAAGAGCTTGAAAATGTGCTGAATGCAGAGCTGCACTAAAGTGCGAAAATAAACTGTTCAATAGCTAAAATATAACTAAAATCTAACTAAAAAAACTGAGGCCCTAAGCCTTCTTATTTATACAAATGGGAACTTCCAACAGTCCTCCTAAAATCAAGGAACTCAGCTTCCTAAAACTGAAGATAACAACAGTCCTACTTGACTTGCGTGGCTGCCCCTTGGCTTTGTGCTCTGAGTTTTTGATCATGAATTTGATGTAAGGGCTCATAAATGAAAGGGACACCCTCCTACAAATCCTCTCCCTTGTTCTTCCATGAATTTGGCTGCCAAATGCACATTAAACCTTTGATTTTGTCTCAAAATTGACCAAAAATCTGCATAAAGCACACATTAGACCTTTTGGCATAATGAATAACCCAATTCACTCTATTAGCATAAATATGATAAAAAACATGCAATAAACTAATGAGAATGGTGGATTAAGTCGAATTAAGAGGTTAAATGAGCCCATATAATTATCCATTTCTAGGGCTCATCATCACCCCTACTGAAGGTGTTGCTCATTCTCTGAGCAACTAATCGATCTCTTCATATTTGATGGCCCTAGTGGCCTCCCTATCATCCCAAGCTTCTAATGTGGTCTACTCATGTGTGCCATAAAATTCTGTCTTCTTTTCCATGTCCTTCCGCTGCTCCTCCTATTCTGCTTGTTTGAATTCTTGTGCTTTTCCTAGCCTTGAAATACATAGAGGCCTGCCTTTTTCTCTTTTCTTTTATTCTTCTGTTTTAATGTCTGGTGCTTCCTCATTACTATTCTTCTCAAGTTCTTTGGTTTTCTCCTCCTCTCCACTACTATTTTGATTCTACATTGCAAGGCTTCTATTTCCCAGTTGGCCATGCAGGCCATTTGGGCTTCTTTTTCTTGTAACTACTATTTTAAAATCTACACTTCATTTGTGCCTGAGACTCTTTTTCTTGTAGCAGTTTCATTAACATTTCAACATCAGCTTGTGGCTCTCCTTCTTTTTGTTGTTTCTCTCTTGCTTCCTTGTCTGTTAGGGGACCTTCTTGCTGTTGCTGACCTCCCAAGATGGACAAACTATCTCCCTTATGAATTTCCTACAGCTATAACTGCTCTTTCAGTAGTTCATTTTCTTCCTATAGATGGGCTCTTTTACTGCTCTCTATGTGCCTTATCATGGCCAACTCTACTCTTAATTCCTTTAGCTTATCCTCCATGTGGTGTTGAGTGTTTTTTTTTCTTCTTTTTAAACAAAATGCTCAGGTGAGAAAAGTAGGCAACACTGAAATAGAGGATAACTGAATCCAGTTTTTGTCCTGAAATTAAAGAAGGGATTTCCCTTGTGCTTATCCTTACAACATCAACTTGAAATAATCCTTCTATTTTAAACTGCTGTCACATTGGATTCGACTTTCTGTTTTTGAAAATATTTTTTTTTTTTTTTTACAGAACAAAGGATAAGGATACGGGGTTTTCTTTTTCTTTTTTTTTTTAGCAAGTATATAGATATGTAAATTCATTTTTTCACACACACAGATACGCCTCTACTGTTTCATATATCTTCCTTATAGAAGAATTTGAAAAAAAGGATGAGGAGATTTCATATGCAGAGAAGAAAACAGAAACTGTGTAGACTCAGGGGAAATACGCAGGCACTTTCACTTTTTTCCAATGTGCAGGCAGACTTTTACTCTCTTTTTCAATCTAATGCCATGCTCAATTCACCACCTTACTCAAACAGATCATGCACATAGAAGTTTTCCCGAGCCTACCTCATTTTGAGCTTGAATTTTGATGAAAATCCCAGGTTTCCTTTTTGCAGAGCTATGCTCTACGTTTCTTGTAGAATTCTTCCTGTAGAAATCTCTTGGCTCCTGTAGAACTGTTACAGCTTCCTGTAGAATGCCGATAAGTAGGATGGTTTTGAAAAATGGCAGAGAATGACTGGTTCGCTGCTATGGAGATGGTATAAAGCTTGTTGCAGCTGTGCGGACAATGATAAAATGGAAACAACGGTGGTGAGAGTATTTCAAAGATGAGTTCTTATGGCTGTTTATGGAGACTTCCGTTGATGGAGGGTGAGCTAGCCAAGTGTACATTGGCCCCATGCAGACCGTTGGTCCCCACTGCAGTGCTATTATGAAACTTCATGTTTTCTTCCTGTTAATCACTTGACATCAATTGCGTTATAGTTCAAAACATCTGCCACTTCCTGTTTTTTAAATTTCCAATGAGTTGACTATGCACGTGTGCTGTGTGATCTTTGGATGTGTGCAATCGAACCAACTGAGGGTGTCAAGTTAACTGACCACCTTTCTAGCTTAATCCAACCATTTCATTCATTCATGAAGTTTTGAATCATACAGATGCAAATAGAGGAACTGGTTTAGACACTTACATGTAAGTCGAAATGTGCGTGCTACTTGGTTCTTTTGCTGCTGCATGCTCATATTCAATTGCTACATGCCTGTATCCCTTCTGCTATATGATTTTTGTTGTCTGATGTGTGGCTCTTTTTCTTGTGCAAGTATCCTTTGGCTGGATCTAAGCTCGAGGAGTCTGTTTCAACCTTCATATTTGCACCCTCATGCTGCTGATGTTGGATTTTTGCAAGACAATGACTTGTTTTTTCCATAGCTCCCAAACGGTAGACTGGACATTTTCTGAGCGTGTTTCCATCATCATTATGCACCTCCCATAGAAAAATTGTGGTCAATGGATGCATGGATTTCAAGAAAAACAGAAAATGGCTGAAGGTGATGGATGTTGATTTCTCAGAAACCATGCAATGGAATTGGCTGAAATTTCTTGGACATGTTACTATCACCCATATGCATCTCCCCATGAAACAGGTTTTTAAATGGATGGGCAGATATGGAGAAAATGCAAAGATGGCTAAAGGTGATGGAGGCTGATTTCTTGGAAACCGTTCTCTAGAATTGGCTAAAATTTCTTGAGCATGTTGCCATCATCCCTATACAACTCCCCATGAAAACATTTTTTAAATGGATGCACGGTTTTCAAGTTAGGGAAGAAAAAATTTTCTGCTCTATGTATTTTTGTATCAGAGCATTCTGCAGTTTTTTGGATAGTAAGAAAAATGAACTTGGGGTGTGATGCAGGCATGGAAATGATGGAAGAGGGATTTGAAGACTGTAAGAGGATTTATAAACTCTTTATGAAGCTTCCTTGTTCCCCAAAATTCTTTTGAAGTCCATTTCTAGCTTTCTGTAATTTCTACAAGATCCTCTTGTAGAAAACACAGTTTTCAGAAAAGAAGCACAGTGAGGTGGAAAGGACGTCAAGAATGATGGAGAAGGGTGAGGGAAGGTAGGATAGGTGCTGTTATTAGTTTCAAAGCTTTCTTGGCACCTGCTACTGTTTCTTGAAGTTCTCCTGCAAACCTGCAATACAACTAGAAATTCATTTTTTTCTTTTTCTTTTTCTTTTTGTTTTTAAAAACAACTAGGGCACCTCAAGGAGGTTTTCACCTTAATTGCCTGCCCTGGCTTCCTACAAGAAAGGTTTTCACCTAGGGACCTTATTCTCTTTTTCTTTTCTCTTCCTTCCAACCATTGACCGCCTCATGGAGGTTTTCAATCAATTAGCCAATCTGAGGTGCCTCTGAGGAGGTTTTCACCTTAGATTTTTATTTTTCTCTTATTTTTCATTTTTTTTTTCCTTTTTTTTTTTCTCTCTACTCTACCCTACTTGAAAAAAAAAACATTGTAAAGTATAATAATACTTTCAATGGAGCCATGTGCACATCGAGATGAGAGACAAAATGATGTGGATGCTTGAACTGCATGCTTTAACATGTATCCAGATTTCAGAAACCAAATGATTTGACTTTGAAGGGATCAAGCATAGTTGAGGAAGAGAGTACTGCTGCAACTTAGTGACTGTTTGGAACCATATCTCAATATAGCTATGATGTCCTTGGTCCTTTTGTTGATCTGTATCATTCTTCATGTCTTCTTCTATCATGACCTTTACATCTTCCTCTTTTTGCTGATTTTTCTCTTGAATACATGGAGGATTTGATGGTAACCATGAGAGAGCTCTCTCGATCTCTGATTTTCGTGTCTTCTCTTCATCAAGTGCAGCCCATGGTCCTTCGATCTCCTCTTTTGAATCTTCTTTTGCTGGATGTGGTCCTTCAATTCTTTCAATATAATGTTTTTTTTGCAATACTCTTCCTGAGTTATGGTGAATATCATTGAGCTCAAGAGGAGTTGTTTGGAAGTGTTGTACCCCAGCTTTGCAATTGGGTTGAGCTACTCTAATGTGTAGGTTTGGAAATGGTGGTTCCCCATTATATACTTGCTGGGCTTGTCTGTTGTTTAGGTTCAGGTTCGGCTCAGCAAGTATTTGGGGTTGCCTTGGTGGAGCAGGAGGTAATGGTTGTGGTTGAGCAGGTGGTGGAGGCAAAGGAGCAGGAGGAGAGTTGTACCGGGGCCTCCACCCCTGATGAGGTGCATTCCACTGAGGCTGTGGCTGAGCATAGGGGTGAAATGGATGAGTAGTTGCTTGAGCATGATAAGGAGGATATGACTAAGGAGGGGGTGTGGACCAGGAAGGGTGAGCAGGGGGGCCCCAAGAAGGTATGAATGTGACTTGGTTCGGGTTGTACTATACCTAAGATGTCCCTTGCATTCCTTGCTGGTATGGTCTAGGTCCATGTGGCCTCCTTTGGTTTATGAAATAGAATGATTCAGTGGCACCTTTGGCCCTCTGATATGCAGCTTTAATTTCGGGCAAGGAAAGGCACTGGTTCATAGGATGGTCTCTTTCACAGACAAAACACACTTATATGGAGTGCAATGGACATTCGTTCCTAGGATGCTTTCTAGTGCACCTGGGACAAAAGATGGCCAAAGCCCTCTCGGCTTCCTCTTGCTTCCTTTGGATCCACAAGGTATCCATTTGTATGGCAAGCATTTGCCTCACCCTGCTCTTGAAATCTTCCATCAAATTTTCACATTCACCTCTAATGATTGAGTTGGAAGAAAAGGTACTACTCCCAACATTTCTAGTTTCAACCATTTGCTCCAGAGGAATGTTTTCTTCTTCTTCTCCCCTAGAGGTTCTTCAAATATGTCTTGTTGTCCACCTAAGGGTTTTTCTTAATCACAGCCATCGAAGAAGAGAGAAGGTTAGCTGTGTGAAGCAGTGGGGGCGTTGTGCAAACATTTTTCTGAATTATCTCTACTCCTACAAGGCATGAAAGGAAATATTTTTGGTTGATTTTTGGTTTTTCTGCCTGTACCTACAAAACTGAAATTGATTGAACAACAAATTGAAACTAACTAAAATAAACCTTGCTGAAATGAAAATTGTAGAATTGAAATGAAAGCGGGAAATGACTAATCTATGTTGCTGAAATGAAATTACTGAATTGAAATGCTAATCTACGCTTGTAGAATTGAAATGCTAAGCTATGCTTGTAGAATTAAAATTTTAAGCTATGCTTGCAGAATTGAAATTGCGGAATTGAAATGCTACTCTATGCTTGCAGAATTGAAATTGCAAAATTGAAGTGAAAGCAGGAAATGTCTAGTCTACGCTTGTTGAAATGAAATGAAAGTAGGAAATGTCTAATATATGCTTGCTGAAATGAAATGAAAGTAGGAAATGTCTAATCTACTTTTGAGGAAATGAAATTTCATAATGGAAATGAAACAACTACTCTACTCTTGCTGAAATAAACTAAGTAGAATGTTGTAGTAGAAAATAGAAGAAAAGCAATAATCACGAATACTCTAACGCTTCGTCGACAACGGCACCAAAATGATGGTGAGCTCCAGTATTGCAGCAATGATTCTGCAACTCCTGGGACTCCCTACTTTAATTTTATCAACCCGGTAGTTTGTAACAAACTTGGAAGCGATGGTGCTATATGCACAAGTACTAGCTCTTACTGCAAGCTATCACTTGATCAGCTGGCACAAGTTCGCTAGCAGCTTAAGCCAACTTCTATGAGTTCTTAGAAGAAGCTTTTAACTGTGATGGATGAAATCTAACTGAAAAGAGGCTAGTCTACTTGCAGAAAGAATATGAAAGCTGAAAGAAAATGCAAACCCTAGTTTTACCGACTAACCCCACTTATGCAAGAAAAGAGATGAAAGCTAATGAAATGGATGCCATTGACTCTTGAAAAGGTAAGATGCATGTGGTTAAGCTATTTCTAAAGGAAAATATGGAAAAATCATCTTTTTGTATTTTTGATTAATTTTATGCAGAATTATTATGCATGTGTTTTAACTATTTTTTATTCTGGAGAGGTTTATTGGTGAAAGGAAATGGAGTGGGCATTTACAGGAGGTTGGGAAGGTGAGAAGAGGACCTAAGGGGTCCCTAGCACCCTTTTGGAGAATTCCACAATGATCATATCTCGAAAAACTGCTCACGTGAACTTCTACAAGACGTCTGCAGGGGATCTACAAGACGTTCTAGAAGAAGTTCTACAGGAACAAGCCGAAAGTGATTTTTTAGGGTTTGGAGGAGGAAAAACGGTGGGAAAGTTGAAATGAAGGATGGATAAGGATTTTAAGAGGTCTAGGATCCGGTAGATGAAGCTCAGGAGTGATGAAGATGGTTGGATTTGTTAGAGGATGAAGGAAGCAATGTTGCACAAAAATGTAAAAATTAGGGCGAGTTGGGAAAGGGTGGCGAGTGAGGGAAATAAACCTTGAGCGAAGGATTGGAGTAGGTTGTATGATGGAGGAAGAGTAGGTTGGAGTGTCTTACAGGTGTTCTGCACACTTCTTTCCGAAACTGTCTCAAGCAAAGACTAAAAATTAAAGATTTATCTATTTTGACCTAATTCTGACCTAGAAACTAGAAACATGATGAACAAAAGTTTATAGACAGGAAATCATGCAAGAAAGCTATGTAAACTAAGCAATAACAAATATAAACATGATCACACAACTAATATCAACTTTTCCAACTTAAAATCTAACACTAGCAATTGCATTGGAAGGCAAAAACAGTGTTTTTGTGGCAGCAAGTGTGCCTTGGTCTCAATTCATGGTCCCAAGGAGGGAGAAAGGAGATCAAGGATTGCTTGGTAGCCATTTTGTGGATCTTTTCTATTATCAAACTATGAAATCAACCTGAAGCATGAACAACTATCTTAATCATCAAAAACAACCTAAGTCACAAAGCAAGATTTAACCTATATAACAAAAATTATTCTATGAATGCAGTAAAGACACATAAAAGTACACAAAGGAGGTACTGGGAACTTGGGTTGGGCCCAACCCCAAGAGGTACAGCCTCCTAAGAAAGCTCAAAGCTGGTGCAAAGCGGAATTCATCTTCATTGATCAAAAAATAATAGTCATGTCACAAAGCTGTTTACAAAAAGAGCTCGGAAATGCGCTGAATGGAGAGCTGCACTAAAGTGCGAAAATAAATTGTACAATAGCTAAAATCTAACTAAAATCTGAATAAAAAAACTGAGGCCCTAAGCCTTCTTATTTATACAAATAGGGACCTCCAATAGTCCTCCTAAAATCAAAGCACTGGGCTTCCTAAAACTGAAGATAACAGTAGCCCTACTTGACTTGCTTGTCTGCCCCTTGGCTTTGTGCTCCAAGTTTTTGATGGAGAATTCGAGGTAAGGGCTCAGAAATGAAGGGGGCACCCTCCTACAAATCCTCTCCCTTGTTCTTCCATGAATTTGGCTGCCGAATTCTCATTAAACCTTTGATTTTGTCTCAAAATTGACCAAAAATCTGCATAAAGTACACATTAGACCTTTTGGCATAATGACTAACCCAATTCACTCTATTAGCATAAATATGATCAAAAACATGCAATAAACTAATGAGAATGGTGGATTAAGTCGAATTAAGAGGTAAAATGAGCCCATATAATTACCCATTTCTGGGGCTCATCACCTACAACAAAGCAAAAAAATCCAGCTACCCACAGAGTTGAAGTACCAATTGTTAATGGCTCCAATTCCAGAAGGGATTATCAGGGATGGTGGCATGCTCAACATGGTTGATAAGATGAAATATAATGACCAAAATGTCATACATCATTTAAATTTAACCAGTTTTCTCAGGATAAGTACATGGCCATCACTGAGACAATAGGACTTTCACAAGTCTGCCAAAAACATCCTTAGTCCATGATCAAAGATCCATTTATTAATTTTTTTCTAAACATCCCCCATTTCAATCATAGTAATGAGTTCAATATTTGTGTTAAATTAATTTTAAATTGCGTGCATGGTGGATTTACGTGGCTCGACAAGCCCATAGAAATTGATTTGCAGCTAATATATAAAATTATCAAGTTTTCCATGGTAGGAGAGGATTCAAAACCTATCCTTGATATAAATAATGAGAAATTAATTTTTAGGGAGGAGACAGAAAATTATAGTGAAGTTCATAGACAAAGGGGGATATTAATCTCTCAATTAGTGATGACCAAATATGATTTTATGTGCAACTAACATCCTACAAGTTGCTCAAAAAGTGTCAGAAGGAGAAAGGCCCAATGGGAGTGGTGGTTGTTCCAACAAAATGCATTGTAGGTAACCAAATGAAATGGGAAACATTATTACTTAATAATTTTTTGTAGGATTTTTTTTTAAGAATAGGACAAAAAATGTCAAATTCAACTGAGCATGGCTCCTAATTTTGATTACTTTAAAAAAATATCAAGTCCCTTAGGTTACCAACTTTCCTTCACCAAAAAACCTAAAACTTATTGCATTGTGGTTCGATTAACTGTGATGCACTTCTGACAAGAAGATCTAGATGAATACAAATATAAATCTTTATATATGGAAAAATGTTATGAATCATGCTATTTTAAAGTTAATGTGCATTCCTATCCAAGTCATTAAATCTTACAACCATTTGCAATGCTTAGGCTACGCTTATTAAATTTATATACAAGCACGTGCAGACCCTGACAAGCAATGGTAGAAGTGTCATTACAATATTGTTGAGACTATCATGTTGCATATTATAAGCATCTAGCTAGAGGAATCGTGCATTCCAAACTATTCGAAATTATGTAATGTGACAACTTATTAATTCGTCTTTTGCTTTACCTTAGTACTAGCTTATGAACTTAATTATTCTTCTTGCATTTTTAGTTAGATATTTTCATCAAATAAATATCAAGAATGAAACAACAACAATGGAGGAGATAAGAATTAACATCTCATCTAGAGGAAATCCCCTCTAAGGGGAAAACCAAAAAATTATTCTCTTCTTATAAAAACTACTTCAAAATGAGACACAAATATCCAAACCCTATACCAAGTCCTTCTCCAAGTACCATGTTAGCCCTATAATAAGAATTTCCCTAATTATGCACCAACCAACTTCACATTGCAACTTTGACCTACCAGCTTCAATACTGCAACTTGTCTTGCAAATTTGATGTTATGATTTCAGCCTTGTAGCTACTATAGAAACCCTAATCCAACTTCATCCTAAGACCTTCCTAGAGCAAGACAACTCCTCCCAAGGTCAACGAGGTAAAGGTAGGGTATTTTTCCATCTTGAGACAATATACAACAATTCATCTTCTTACAACTTGGACCTACAACTTCAGTCTCTCTCTGCAACATCAAAAACCCTAGATCTTTGCACATGTGAGAGAGATAGAGTCTGAAAAAAATATTTTTTGTCCTTGTTTATTCCCTTATACTTTCACTTTTCCTCTTCTTTCTTCCCTGCTACAAATTGAATTATTTCTTAAGAGATCAAACTTCTTGAGTGAGTGAGTGCTAAATGAGGTCAAACTGCTTCTTTATATAGCCTTTCTAAGGGGTTACATTCTCTCCTTTAGAGCCTGACTTGTAATTAGTGGAGTTGACTTGTACTTTTGAATATTATAGGAATATATAAGCTCAAATAAACTATTTTCCCAATTAAATGTTTCCCAAAAGAGTCTTTTAAACATGATTTTGACTCCTTTGAACCGTGACAATAAATCTTAAGACCTAACAAAACCTATAATCAGGAAGAACATTCTTTTACCTAGAAGGCCATCAATAAAGAGAATGGAATCCATGCTTTAATAATAATGACATTTTCTTTATTTCTCTTGTTTCTTATATAGAATACATATTTAAATGAGTACAACAACAATTATGAAGACCAAAACTAGCTACATTTTCAACACAAACCATGACGAGGAACCAGAAGAATATATAGTTGATAATGGCATAGACAGGCAAGACAAAATATCGCAATAGATAGGGACATATTCCCCAAAAATAGAGGAATGCCAAAATCCCCTTCCCGAGGAACTTAAATAAGAATGTCCCAATACACTAAAATACAACTTGTAAGAAGAAGAAGTTGCATTATGAGGTGAGAAGAGGTTGTTGTAGGGACAATAGAAGGGCATAAGGAAAAATAAGACTTTAACAAAGGAGAAATTAGATAAATTTTCTAATAAACATAAAGAAGTGATAAAGTACAAAACTTCCAATCTCATTATAGCTATTGATAAATTCATGCAAGTGTAGATGGAGTTACAAGATTGAATACAATAACAACTAGAGCGACTACCTCTAACAAACGGGGTATTTGAGGCAACTAGTCCTGCGCCCAGCATGACAATGCTAGAAACTATGATGGAACAAACCAACACACCTCTTGTACTATATATATGACTGGAAGTTGAGCATCCATCCTCAAATTTGGTGAAGCATCACACTTTCACTGCACCTTAGTTGTTCCCCTAGTCAAAATACACTTTACAGACTCTGATGTCCAGTAGAGGCATCAAGTGCTACGATAGGTAGAATCAATTCTTTCCTAATTACCAATGCATGTCTTACATTCTTGGTAGCAATTGATTGCCCATGAATTACATTTTTTGGCACAAGCAACCTTGATAGACCTAGTCCAACTTACTTTTAAGCAAAAAAATCTATGAGAAGCACACACACAATTGGAAGAAGCACGAAAGTGAGTGAAGGAAAAAGGAGGGGAACTCTTATGAGTTTTTAAATCAATATATAACAAGAAGTAAGATGTCCACATGAAAATATATGCTCCCATAGAATGGAAACTATCGATGATTGAAGAGGACAATCACAGTCTAAAAGCAAAGTTAGAGGAGGTCCAATTGTATACTAATCCTACTACTCCACTAGAAGAAGTTAAAAGAAGATAATGATTTTAGATACCTCTAAATATTTGTAGAGTGCATGATGTAGGTTTTAACCCCATACATAAATTACCTATGTCTAAATTCTGAAAGAAAAAAATAAACAACGGCAAGAACATAAAACATAAAACAAATATCCATAGAGATTTTCCTCTAGATCCCAAAACGGAGGCTACCAGACTTATTTTTCATTGGGCTACTTTCAATGTTACAATACCTATATATACATGTCAAAGAATTCATAAACCTTAATCCATTAACCCTCGATTAGAACATAAATGTAGTTCCCTTGACTGGATCTACAAAATACCATGGGTAGAAAACCATCATGCTAAAAACCATGTGAAAAACCCATGCACAAAACCACAGGTAGGTCTGACCACCTAATATAGGGTCAAAAAAAATTTCCCGAGGAAGTGGACCCTATACAAGGGGGCTAATGCCTCTCTGAAACCCCTTGAAAAGGGGGGCTTCATCCCCCCTGTGACCCCCCTATTGTGCCTGGTGCAAGGAACAAGGGGGACTATCACCCCTTGTGACCCCCTTGCATGTGTGACTAGTTGTGGAAAGAATATAAAACATTCTCCCACTTGTTTTATTTACCACATAGGGGGTCCCAAGAGATCTTAGTCATTAATTTAGGCCTGAAACGCCCATTTGTTCTCTACACCAAGAAAACTTATCAATTCTCATAGACTTCATCAATGCATCTACAACATTCTTCAAAGTTTCCACCTTTACTAGCAACACCTTTTTGTCCTCAACCATATCCCTCACAAAGTGATACTGAACATCAATATTCTTTATCTTTGAATCATAAGTAGGGCTATTTACCAAGAAAATTGGAGTCTGGTTGTCACACTATATCCTTATAGCTCGTTGTACTAACCGCATACATGAACACAGTCTCTGCAACAAAACTACTTCCTTTCTTGCATGAATGGTTGTTATGTATTCTACCTTTGTAGTTGAAAGTGCCACTACAAACTGTCTCTTTCTCATCCAACTTACTCCATCTCTAAATAGGTTAAACACATACCCACTTGTAGATCTTCTCTGATCTAGATCTCCAACTAAGTCTGCATCAACAATGTTAGGATGTCCAAAACTCTTTCCAATCCTAGTATTCTGTGGTAGCACAGACCATAATCACTAGTTCCATGCTAATACCTAAAAACCCACTTCAATGTTGTCTAATGCTCCCTCCCTAGTTTTGACATAAACCTGCTCAATATTACCACTTCATGTGTAATGCCTAGTGTAGTACAGACCATTGCATACATCAGGCTAGTGGCTGCACTTGCGAAAGGAACACGGGACATGTCCTCTTCCTCTTCTTGTGTCTTGGGAGACTGTTCAGCAAATAACTTTACACCTACAGGAATAGGAATCTTCACCAGTTTACTATAATTCATATTAAACTTCTACAATATTTTCTTGACATACTTCATATGTTTAAGAAGTGTTTCCTCTTTTCCAATATCATTTAATTTTCATGCCCAAAATATAGTTTGCAGCACCAATATCCTTCATGTCGAATTTGGTGGAAAATTGGGTCTTGAAATCCTCGATAATTTCTTTATTATTTCCAATCAACAACATATCATCAACATATAATACCAAATAAATAACATGGCCACCAATTAATTTAAATTACACATAGTGATCTGCTTTGCTTCTGGTGAAGCCAAGTCCCCGTATATATGTATCAAAATTTGGATACCACATCCTTGGTGACTATTTTAATCGATACAAAGACTTTTTTAATCTGCATACTAGTTATTTCTTACCCTTCGCAACAAAGCATTCAAGTGAAGAAATGTTGTCTTCACATCCATCTATTTTACCTCAAAATCAAGAGCAAAAACAATAGATAAAAGTAATCTAATAGAATCTACCTTGACAACAGGAGAAAAAATATCACCCAAACCAATTCCCCACACTGGGAATAACCTTTTGCTACCAACCGAGCTTTATGTTTCTCCACCTTTCCTTCTGCATTCATATTCTTCTTAAACACCCATTTTTTCCAATGGGTTTAATTCAAGCCAGCAATTCCACCAGATCCCAAGCCTCATTTTTTTCCAAAGATGCCAATTCATCAATCATGGCCTTCTTTCAAAGTTTTCCATCCTCTTAATCTACTTCCTCCCTAATAGTTATGGGATCATCATTGATAATAAATAAATAAAATTTCGAACAAAAAGTAGATGGACTATACCTTTCTAGCAACCTTCTTTCTCGAACTGATCTTCTCACTGCTGGAGTTTTTGGCTCTTCATCATTTGATTCTTGTTCTGCTATAGAGTCTGATTCTTCCTCCTTTAGCTCAAACTATGTCTTCTCAGGTTCCTTTGGTACGACTTCATGTTTAATAACATCTTTCATCTCTCTAAACACCACATGTCAGTTGTACATAACCTTCCTTGTTTCTAGGTTCTAAAGCTTATAACCTTTTAAACCATCCTTATACCCAAGACAAATGTACCTTTCAGATTTACTATCCAACTTGGTTCGTTTCTCTTTTGAAACATGTACATATGCATCACAACCAAATACCTTCAAGAGTGAAAAAGAGGGCTTCTTACCAATTCATACCTTATGCCGAGTTTTATCCTCCAACACTGATGAAGGTGATCTATTAATCAGGTAACATGCAGTCTCCACCACCTCTCCGTAGAATTCTTGTCCTAACTTGGCACCACTTAGCATTCTTCTTGCGTTTTCCATCAATTTACTACTCATTCTTTCTGCAACTTCATTTTTCTGCGCAGTGTATGGACTATTCTTTTTTGGTGCTATACAACACTTCTTACAGAACTCTTCAATTTCCTTCTTACATAACTATCCACTATTATTTGTCCTCAACACCTTTATCTTCTTCTTTGTCTAGTTTTCCACTAGAGCCTTAAATTCTTTAAACATGTCAAGACATCAGACCTTGTGAATGCATCTATATATGACATAGAGTACACATACTTACCTAGTGATGGAACCGACACAAGTCCAAACACATCACTATGCAGAAGCTCTAATATCCCTTTCACCCTCTTAGCAGCAGAGGGTAACTCACCTGATTTTGCTTCCCATATACACAATTTTCACAGAAATCGAAATCCAGGGAGGACTTAGACACACATTCTACCATACCATTACCATGAAGTATTCAAAGGCCCTTCTCTCTAATATGTTCATACTTCAATGCCATAGCATGGTCTTTTCTCCAGAGACCACCAGATTTTCTTGTCCACTTTGAGGAACCACAAAACTATTGCACCCATTAGTAACAATGCTAACAAGAAGCTTATTCAGAGTTCCAATGTGAACTCCCCACATCAATACCAGTGCTTCCCAAACCATGTTGCATATATCCTTTTTGAACACTCTTTTTACACCTGCATCATCCATCTTACTTACAAAACTCATACTTATGGGCAATGTAGGAATATGAAGAACACCCAGAAGTGTTCTAATCCTTCCACCTTCCAACCTCATCCTTAATTTTACATTTTAAATGATTCTATCCATCTTGTCATCCCCAATGTTGGTTGTTGGGGCTTGACCCAGGTTCAGAAGTGATTTAGCCAAACTGGCCCTTTCGGCAACAGTCGGTAGTGTGCGGACTGAGGTCTCACCCAAGGTAGTATGGGAGGGCACTGGAACTAGTTTTCCGCACCTTAGGGATGTCTTGATGAGATCTGGGAAGTTCACGAATTGATCCTACACGCTCGCACTACTCCGCGCAGCTGTCTAACCTTCGCGTAGCTCTGTAAAGAGTGTGAAGAGGCACAATCTAGATCCTTTACCCTTACTGCATTATGATTATAGATCTTAACTTAATTTTGTGGGCCCAATATTCTTATCAATCATTCCAAATTCATAACTAGTGCATGCAATCATTAACTATAAGGAGATGCATAAACATATAACATAAGCATAAACAAGCAGATGTACGAATAGATGCACAATATTTCAGAATCAACTTAGCTTTTATTAAACTTTTGTTCCGTTACAATTCCAACTTCACCCTGGGCACTCAGCTACGGGGGTTCGCGCACATAGCTGCGGACTCTAATAGGCCTCTACACACATAGCTGTAGAGCCTCTTCCTACTCCTACAACCCAAGACTCGAACTTACAGACTCAGATCGAATATCGCATTCAAAAGCCCATATCACTTAAGAACAATACTAACTAAAAACTGACTTCTACATTTAGAGCCTCGCTCTATTTATACATTCCCATGGTCCGCAGAGCATGGGTAGGCCAACACATTTTATATTAAATTACAATATTTTAGGGCAGACAACCCTAGACTCTCAAACTCTGTGCCCGCGTTCCGCGGGTTTTACATTACTTTTGACTGAAATTCAGGCTACAAGCCTGAAAAATATGCTATGGGGGGGATCTGCTGCCCAACAGGCCCCCAACACAATCATCGTGACTCGTCCTGAGTCACTCGACTGGTGAGGTGACCCTTGTGCAAAGTCCATCCAATTGTGCCTGTGTAGCGTGAATGTCCACAACTCACCATGTTGTCATTGTCTGGATTCGCTCCCTTTCTACTTTAGAATCATCTGCATCTGACTTCATCCTCTCTTGTACTTCAAGCCTCCAGTACCTGTGCTTATCGTCCCACAACTTTGTCTGGCTCCTCAGATTGCGAAGACTGTGCTTTGGTTGGTTAGTGAGACAGCTGACCCACCCATGTAGAGCTTCAGGCGACTGCCATTTAATCTTCCTAGGAAGGTCTCTCCATTAAGTTTTACTAGCTGGACTGCACTGCCATCTATGACCTCTTTTACCACATATGGTCCCAACCAGTGCATTCTGAATTTTCTAGGAAATTTTTTATACTTGTTATCATACAACAACACTAAATTATTTATCTTGAATGTGCGTAACTTGTTATGGCGATCGTGCCAAGCTTTCTCACACTATTTCTATACCTACTAATGGAATCCCACCAGAAACTGTTCTTCCTCAAGCTCTTTCAATTGCGTGAGTCTCTCTTCCTAGGCTTCATAGTCTGCCATGCTTGTCTTCACTGCTATCTACAAACTGGGTACGATGTATTCCATTAGCATGACTACTTCTGTGCTATAAATTAACTTGAAGGGTGTTTGACCCATCAATTTCTTGCATGTGGTTCTGTATGCCCATAATATGGTAGGTATGCACAAGTCCTAGTCATTTCGCTGCATGTTACATACTTTGGTCAGTGCAGTCTCCAAATCTTGTTGAATGCTTCTACTATTCCATTAGCTTGCGGATGGTATGACGTACTTTACTGATGATACACCTGGAACTCCTCAGCGAGTGCGCTGATAGTTTCGTTTAGGAACTGCATTTCGTGGTCACTCATTAAAATTTTCGGACATCTGAACCATGTCAACACATTGTCGAAAAAAAATTTCACAACTGTGGCAGCTGTCCAGTCCTTAACCGGTTGTGCTTCCACCCATCATGTCAGGTACTCTATCACAGTGATGACCTAGCGCACACCCGTCTTCCCCTGAGGTTTGAATGGCCCCACAAAGTCTATCACCATTTTTCGAATGGCTACAACATCCTCTATGGATTGAGTAGCATCTCATCCATTTGCGATGGTTTCCCAGTCCATTAACATACGTTGTAGGCCTGATAGTACGCTTCGAAATCTTGATGGAGGGTTGAACACCATAGTCAAGTGCGAAGAATCTTCTGCGCCGTCACCCGTCTTGCATAGTGTCCTCTTATAGCCTCCCCATGTGCTTCCGTGAGGATCTGTCCTCGTTCAAATTCAGGTACATATCTTTGTAATATCTCATTGTTTCCAATTTTGTAGAGGTGCCCCGCGATGACAGAAAAATCTATCGCGCATACCACCAATTCCTTCTTCCACTGGACTGAATATCCCTGTGGTTAAGAAATGGATTATATCTTCAAAGTGGCCATCCATGACATGCACTGCAAAGAGCTGTGCATCAGGTAGTCCTTCCTCCAAATTTGTTGGTTTCTCACTGGTCTCAGTTCGTGATAAGTGATCTATCCCTACATTTAGGTGTCTCAGGTTCACGATGACCTTGAAGTCATATTCTTGAAACAGTAACAGATCTGCATATGCGCCCCCTAACACAGGCTTATTCACCAGGTATTCTAATGTAGAATGATCGCTATACATCTTGAAGTGTCCCCCAAGTACATAGTGGTGATATTTCTGGAGCGCATATACCATGGCCAAGCCTTCGCGCTTAGTATTAGAATAGTTCTTTTTTGCTTTGGACAACCGTTGACTTGCGAACGCGATCAGGTGATCCATGCCCTTCACGCCTTCTTGTGTAAGTACACCGCCCAGCGCGATACACGACACATTAACATGTACATCAAATTCAATGTCCCATTATGGGAAGACCAAAATGGGAGCGAATGCCATTTTTCCTTGAGAACATCCAAACTTTTCTTACAATCATCATTCCAACAATATGTAGCATCCTTTTTCAATAATTGTTCCATTTGGTGTTGTGATTTGTGCATAGCTCTTAATAAACTTTCTATAGCAACCAGTGTGCCCCAACGTGGCACGTAGTTGTTTGAGATTTTGTGGTGCTTCCAATTTTATAATAACGACAATCTTTGCAGGGTCCACTATTAGTCCTTGTTTTCAGACACAAGGCCAAGAAAATTTTGAAAGGGGGCGAGGAAGGTGCACTTCTTAAGAGTCGGCGCAATCTGGTGTCATCAACAAATATCCAGCATCAAGCGTAAGCTTGCTATATGGTGTTTAACTAACCCAAATATAGTCCAATCATCCAAATAGACCTCTAAGAGCTTGTGGATGTATTCCTTGAATGTGGCCACCACTACACGCGAAAATATCATTGGCATGTTCTTCAATCCAAAGGGCATAATGGTGTATTGAAAACAGTCCCATTCGGTTGTGAAGGTTGTCTTTCTCCTATCTTCTAGCGCAATCTTGATTTGATGGTACTGTGAGAAACCATCTATGAATGAGTAAGCTTCCTGTCTGCCAACATTCTCCAATACTTAATCTGTAAATGGTATCGGGAATGGATCATGAACATAGCAGTCATTAAGCTTCCTGAGGTCCACGCAGATTCTAATTTTTCCCTTCTATTTTTTCTCCTATAATACCATAAGACTCACCCAATCTGATTCTTCCACTAGTTCAATAATTTCGGCTGCAAGCATTTTGTCTAATTCTTCGCGGATCTTTTCTTTATGCTTTGGATTCAAATGGTATGGTCATTGTTTAACTAGATATGTGTCTAGTTTCAGAGTGATCTTCATCATCCCTAAATTACCAATGATCCCCTTTAAGTCCATGATTTTGGTCAGGAACAAATATTGATATTCGCAGAGTAACTTGGCGACCTTATCTACCATAGCATCGTCCCATTAGTCCCCAAGCATTGCATACTTCGGCTCCGCATCTATACCTATGTTTACCTACTTTGTTTTTAGTGATGCAGTGATGTCGGGGTCCTCAATTAATGGTCCTCGAACTTCTGAACACCCTTCAGTTTCTAGAATATTAAAGTTTCAGGGGTCGTCATCATCCTCTTCTACTTGTATGTTGTAACATTCTAGGGCACAGCTTAACTGGGTTGCCCATGCTTGTTGAACTTCTTCCCATGGTTCCTGTTGTATTTTGAAGATCGCGGCTTTCACAGCTTTCAACACATCATCAACAATATCCGACCATCGGTCTTCAAATGTGAATGTTAACAAAAATGCCTTGGGAAAAACATCCCATTCGCCCATATCATGTCAGAGTTCTGTCTCGGTATACCAATTCATGGGTATGACATCCAAGGTACGATATAATAAGTGTACCCATTCAGGCTGAGGATTTTCCCCATAGGCCTTGGTCCATTTTGCGAGGTGTGTGCATGGGTTATCGCGTTCATCGTATTTATCTACTAGTTGTAGTTCTGGTTTCCCAAATCGTAGCCGCATCACCTTCCTGTAGCCGTGCCAATTTTCAAATTTTCCTTGATGTGTTCCCCACCACCGCACAGGTGTCACACGTAGTGCCCACTTCAATGCATCGAACCACTGTTGCTCTGATACTATGCTCTCAATCTTGCTAAAAAATTCATCCACCACTGTCAATCCATCATATGTCGGTAGATCTCAGACCTGGGTTGTTATGAAACAAAATGATCTAGTCATCGTGTCGCAATTTAGCATTGTCACTTCATTCAATCAATTATGCCAGCGTTCATCTTCTTCGTCTAAATCCAAGGTGCAAGAACCTGCACGCTCCCACGTGATTCTTCCATCTGCAGACAGATTCACCCAGTCCTAATCACACACAATTATCTTGTAGATATAACCCAAGTCAACATTGCACACAGGTTCAGTGTAGCATGATCCATCGGCTGGATCTAGCGGAATGACTACACTTAAGGACCTTTTCTCAAATATTATTTTCCGCTTCTTTAGGTTGATGACTCCATTCATATCAGTGGCCCAGTCTATTCCTAGCAACGCGGGGTAAGGGTTGCTATCATCCACAATATCTATCACATCAAAGTCCATCTATGTGCTCGCACCTTCCATATCAACTGTTACCCCTTGCAAACCCCCACGGGCAAGAACTTTTGTTTTTTCACCACCCATAATTGAATAGGGGATCACTACGATGCAGGCTTGCCCACGCGTTCCCATGTTTGCTTTGGTAACACATTCGTGTCTGAACCCAGGTCTAGAATTACCTGATCCATTTCATATTCATCAATCTGCACCACTAATCTCATCTCTCTCCTAGTGCACAATGTATGCTTTCCTAGTTTCTGGACTACGCACAGTTCCCCTGAAATTACACACCTAGTTATCAATTCCTGTAGTCCTTTAACCACATTATTGTTGTGCAACAATCTCATGCATGTCTCTAGAATAGTAATTAACATAGAAGGATCCATCCTTGTCTCTGGTTGATCCTTACTACCTGAAGTAGAGACCTCCGCGAAGCTCTTCTTAACTTCCATAAATGTCTCCTTTGTGCGTTCCAAGACAAACCTAAGTTCCTTTGTAGGAGCCTTGCGAACCCATGTATCTTCCTCGGGCTACTTCCATTTATCTTCCCTTATGGTTGCTCCACGTCTGAGCACCACGTTTACATTGGGGTCTTCTTCACATGGTTCAAACCTCATCATTTGAATATTCTACGTCGGATTAGGCTAAAGTACCCCTTTCTCTCACATCTGCGCAATCAATGTAGGAAAATCTACTGCTTCATGATCAAATTAAGCATAGTATGAACAGGATAGTCTCATCAGGTTGGTACTATCACAGGCGTAGTGCCCCAGTCCTCCACAATTGTAGCATATTAATTGTCCGCGACCCCTTCCTAGCCCCATCCCTCCTCATCCTCGACCTCACCCTTGAAATCTAGCGTGCACCATCCCCGCGGCTGGGTCAAGGCCTTTCATTTCCATCTAAATTCTATATGCTGGGGTCTGCTCCATAATTCACTCGTAGCTATGACAAGTACACTCGTCATGGCCAACTGATCTACAAAAATTAAAAAACAGCTGCTGGGGATTCTGTGTATATTTTTTCAACAAATGATAGTTGTCTATCGTGTGTTTTCCTCCCACCTGACAGATCGTTCACCAGAGCATGAGTGCTATACTTGGCCCTGCCTGTGCCTCTGGTCTCAACGGCATGGGTCCCCCTCCTTCCAATTAGTTCGCGAATATTGGACAGTGATCCTTGTCATGGCCTTGGCCTTTACATTTTCTACACCACACTTCTTTGCGTGCCTTTGGTCGTGGCACCCTATCCTACTTCAAACTCTGGTTCTCCAAGCATAGATTTTGTAGTTGAACATGGATTTTTTGGACTCCCAACCCCATATCCTGTATCGGTGTTTCATGCAACCTTATCGCCATTTTCAATGCTTTGGCCTAGGTCGAAAGCTTCCGTTGTGACAGCGTCATCCTTAAATGCAGTGTCAGAGACACCACAAACCACAAATGGTGTTCTGCATCCGTTAGCATCATATTAGCCTCATGGATCATACTCTTTAGTCTCTGATCAAGATCCCAGGGTTTCTCCTAGAAGCATCGCGATCTCTTTAAATCCGATGATTGACTGTGTCTCTAATTTCGGTCGACTAAATTCTTTGTTCAACGCACCCTGGATCTCTGTTATTCCTACGTTTGGGTGATCATTCGACTTCTTGATATACCATGTCAGTAGGTGATCCTGCAACATGCTCACCAATGTGGCCTTCTTAATGTTTCCATTCGTGACCACTTGTGCTTCCCACACTGCTCTTACCATGAACTAGAACTGGTCTATATCCTCATTCTCTACTCCTCTAAATACAGGTAGCTTGATTGCACTCGCCATGCTGAACTGTAGGGGTGGTGGAGGTGGGGTGAGTGAAGATGGAGGTGAAGTAGGTGAAGTGGGTGACGACGTAAGTGGAGGTCATAACTATAGAATACGTTGCCTTATCAAACTGACCGCACTTCTCAGAGAAACCTGAGCGCGCTCTTCCTTGCTCTCTCGCGAAGTTGAAATTAAAGGATTGTTCCCTAATCCTTAGGTTCCTTTGTAGATATTTTTGCTCCGCGTCATTCCAATCATTAATGTATTCGCATAACCCTCTTTTCACATAACATCATCTTAATCCAGGCATTCAGGGATTTGATGTACCTTCCTCACGGTCCTTTGAGAAAACGTCATTCTGCTTCGCTCTAGCTCATGGTTGTGTCTATTGCAAACTTAGTGATAAATCCCCCTATTATCCAGTCGAGGCAATGATCCACGACCCACACGATCTTATCTTCTAATGTCTCTAGTCTACGTACTAACTCTGGAGTCCACACTATTGGTTGATTGAGCTTATACCTTCCTTGGCTGTCTACTAACCTCGCGATCCAATCATACAGCTCTAAAGAGAAGGATGTGAAGAAGATCTCGTGGATTTCCATATATATGTAGTGATCCAGCCACCTTTTCTCAGATATCTGCAGAGTTCTCTTTTCCTGTGTCACGAACTTGTGAAGCTTTTGATCCAACAACTCTTCAATTTCCTTCTTTGTAGGATTCCAATGTTCCGACATCAGACATCCCTTAGGCAGATCTTGGTCCCAGCAATAGAACCATTTGTTGGCTTGTTGGGGCTTGACCCAGGTTCAGAAGTGATTTAGCCAAACAAATCTTGAATCTACCAGCCCTTTCAGCAACAGTTCGCAGTGTGCAGACTGAGGTCTCACTTGAGGTAGTATGGGATGGTGCTGGAACCCGTTTTTTGCACCCTAGGGATGTCTTAATGAGGTCTGGGAAGTTGGCGAACCAATCTTTCATGCTTGCACTATGCCGCGCAGCTGTCTGACCTTCGTGTAGCTCTGTAAAGAGCACAAAGAGGCGCGGTCTAGATCCTTTACCCTTACTGCATTATTATTATAGATCTTAACTTAACTTTTTGGGCCCAATTTTCTTATCAATCATTCAACATTCATAACTAGTGTGTGTAATCATTAACTATAAGGAGATTCATAAACATATAACAAAAGCATAAACATCTAGATCTATGAATATATGCACAATATTTTAGAATCGACTTAGCTTTTATTAAGCTTCTATTATGTTACAATCCCAACTATGCCCTGTGCACTCAACTGCGGCGGCCCATGCACACAGCTGCGGACTCTAACAGGCCTCTGCACACACAGCTGTAGAGCCTCTTCCTACTCCTAAGACTCGGACTTACAGACTTAGAGCGAATATTGCATTCAAAAACCCATATCACATAAGATCAAGACTAACTAAAAACTGACTTCTACACTTAGAGCCTCGCTCTCTTTTTACATTCCCATGGTCCGCAAACTATGGGTAGGCCATCACATTATATATTAAATTACAATATTTTAGGATAGACAACGCTAGACTCTCATGCTCTGCACCCGCATTTTGCGGGGTATTACATTACTTTTGACCAAAATTTAGGCTACAAGCCCCAAAAATCCACTATGGGGGGGATATGCTGCCCAACACCCAATGAATACATGACTACCATCATATTTATCATACTCACAGAATCACTCCCTTTTGGAAGTGAATTGAAAGGATGCACCTAAGT
>APFE030187892.1:37985-65420 GCA_000404065.3 Pinus taeda | reverse complement strand
AAACCCATGTACAAAACCATAGGTAGATATGCCCACCTAATATAGGGTCCAAAAAAAAAAATCGTGGGGCACTATCACAAACCCTATACAGGTGGGCTACTACCCGCCCTATGACCCCCCTATTGCACCCATCACAACAAGAAAGGACGATTTTCGCCCCCCCTGTGACCCCCCCATGGGTGTGACTAGTCGTGGAAAGAATATACCACACACCTAAAACACGAGAGATTGAACATGATTGCACAAAATTATATGAGGCTAGAATAGACTTACAGAAGAAACTGCAAAATAGTGTTTATATGAAGAACATTGGTTCTAGAATTCAAATTTTAGAGCAACATAATGAAACTATATGAAAAAATCTAATATCTTTACCCACACCAAAACATTGAGCTGCAATGGTTGAAAGTGTAACACTAGGAAATAATATTAACCAATGGACAGTGCAACAACAACAACTAGCTCAAAAAATGGAGAAACTACAAGCAAAGGCATGCAACTCACAAATGATCATGTTGTAGAACAAACCACAATGTACAAAGTCATTGTTGAAAATGATCCATTGTTCCAAAAAGTTTCTATGCCTATGGATATTGTTGCAAATATTATTGGATTAGTAGGGGTAGCCAAGCTAACTATGCATAAGGCCAAAGAAATTAATCAAAAATTTGTGGTGAAGAATGCATAAGTCCTTCCTTCCCATTAGTGAAAAAACACAAAAAAGTGGCTTAAGGATGAGGCACGAATAGTGTTTGGAGACTGTTGGGACTAAAGAGAAAAGGGCGATACTTTTTTTGAAAATTTTGCTACGTGTGGGGGTATTGATGTAGAGGATGGTGGATGCCCTACACAATACACTGCACAGATGTCAAATAGACCATATAGATGTGTTATGAAGTTATGGATGACTTTTTATTGATGATTTTAGATACTACCAACATATAAGGAGTCTCCTCGATGTGAAGTCCCAATTAGACCTCACACTATTTGGAGTAGAAGCCCCATCTGGAGTATTTGCTCGACCACCATAACCTTAAGGTTTGTGTTGATTTCAATGGATAACATAAGACACTATACACATAAACTTTGAACAAACAAGTAAGTTGACATTGTGAAACACCAATTGCAATGTGTAAAGGGAGGCTTTCATGAGAGGGAAATAAAGAGTGAGTCTCTAGAAGGAAAGTAATAGTACTACCCTAAGAGAATCACACGAGAGAAAGGAAATATGTGTTAGCTATCTAGTGAAATAGTTCACACAGACATAATTACTATTAAATAAAATACAACACACATTAAACAAGATAATTAGTAAAGCCAATTTAGTAGTTCAAGTCATTTTGTACATATGAACATAACATATATTGCAAACATCTAAAGAATAACCTTACAATATTCATGATACATGCATGAAAATGTGTTGGCTTGAGAATATTTTGATTATTGAGTGAAATATCCAAGTACATAACTACAATGGTGGGACACTAGCTCCAATAGTGGAAGATTTAGTCACTTCTTTCTTATCCAATGAATGATCTTCTCTCTTATGGCAAGCTAAAGAAGCCAAGGCCAGCTCTCTGAATTCTAAGCCACCTAGATCCCCTTCGTTGAGTTATGAGGTTTCTTTTATAATAAGAGGAATGAACTTTCATATCCCCTATAACCCTTGAGTTACCCTCGTGACTCTTGGAATCATAAGTGACCATTGAACTTCTATTGACTCTTTTGTGCACATGTGTTTTTTCGTATTGCACATGTAACTCATGGACATCCACACATTTACATTTTGTCGTTTCCCTTTTTATAATACATAATTGCATCCTATACCATGTGGCAAGACATGTTGACACATATGACATTGTGATGGTACTTGTACAAGCCATGACTTGGAATTGATGACGTGGCAATACCAAGCTTCTCTCCTTGTTGTTTTATCTTGCATTCTTAATGATTGATTTTTTTAGTGATTTATTCATGCTACAAAGGGTACTAGATTACTATTGGGACCATCTAAGTCGTTACGAAATCTATTCATTGTGTCATGGTCCAAGTTCCATTCATGTCTTCTTAATGGTTCTTATTTGTGCTTCTTCTCTGCAAGTGCTTCATTGTTCCTTCTCCTTGATATATTTTGTTGTCAGCTACTGCAAAATGTGTTTTCAGTTGTGAAAAGAGTGAAAAAGAGAAGATAATTTTTTTGGCATATTCCAAGCCTCAAAAGGACTCAAAGCCTAAATAAGACCCTCTCCATTGGAAATTGCTATGAGAAATCTTTCCAATATTATGCGGAAGTCCAAAAATAGACTCCTGGATCAAAATATATAGCCTTCTCAAGTTTCAAGGATTCAAACTTTAGGAAAGAGGGAATATCAGAGGTCCAATATTGGAGATTGCATATCGAAGGTCCAACAACATGGGATATCGGTGCATGGCATATCAGAGGTTTGATATATCAAAGATTCAACAATATTGGAGGTTGGGGCACATCGGAAATCACATATCAGTGATAGCACGTCAACATCTCCAAGCAGATCGACAATCACATATCGGCGGTTTCAACATCATGGATCCACTACATCAGAGCAGGCCATCTCAGCGTACTAAGATATTGGCACATCATAATCAACAATCAAAACTTCTGAACAAGTGAAAACCTTTTAAATTTTTGAGAACACATAAAATTTGGATATAGTGTAAAACCACCGAGGAACTCAAAAATAAGTTTACAAATGATTTCAGCTCAAAATTAAGGGTGAACAAGCCATTTTATCTCTCATCCAGGAGGACATGTCGAGGAACAGGATTGGCTCTGATAAGGACACATGGCGGCATGAGATTGGCTTTGATAAGGACACATGACTGTTAACGTAAGGATGATGTAGCGATACGAAAGGACACGTGGCAGTCTATGTTGGTGTTTTGAAGGGACCTGTTCAGGAATATCTAGCTAACACGTGTCACCATTCAGAAAATTCCACGTGGTAATGATGACATCACATCGACAATCACATATCAAAGGTTGATGGATATCAGAACTTGACAGCAGTGGACACATGAAAAAGTGCCAATAAGGGGGCTCTCATAGAAGGGTTGGCGGACAGTCGCAAGAAGAAAAAAAACCAAAGGTGTGGGAATGTGGAAAAGCAAAAATGGCTATCAATGATTGAAGAAATTGAAATATCGTGACTCCGGGGTAACAACCCCGATTGGAAACCTTCGAATTGAGGGGCTCTAATATCTGGCTAAACACATGGTTAAAAGAAGAACTTAGAAGACTAGGGGCACTAAGTTATTTACAAAGGAAAAAGGCCCCCACACAGGAGCAAAAGACCCTAGCACCTTAAGGCCAAGCCTTTGGTCATGGCCCTCAGTCCTATGGAGGAAAATGATGAAAGGGGCTAAACATAAAGGAGCCAAGGAATATCGAAATTCTTTGTTTTGTGCTGTTTTAAGAATAAAAGTTCCATTAATCCAAAGATCTCAAATAAAATTATGGTATTGTTATTGGGCATATCAGGCTCCGATAGTGAAAGGCATGGATTCATGTGACGGATGAGTCAGTAGTGGTGATACCACTAAGGACACCACTATTAATGTCTCCCAGTTCTATAAAGTGGAAATTCAAGTGTTTAAAGAGGAAAGTGATAGTCAAATCAACCGAGTAACTAAAGAAGAGCATCATGGAAGAGACGTGGCCTCATCAGGGGAAATCCTAGGAATGGTGTGGGGATACTTTCCTTTTCCTCAATAATCATTTAGTTTTCCCTTATTTCTATTTTCCTGTAATTTCTGTATTTTCAAGAACATAATCAAATCTAAATATAATGATTTTGGAAAACAACCTTCGCATGCCGAGACAGCTAGTCTATCAGACAGCTCAAGCTCAAGCTAAGATATTTTTGTAATTGTTTCACAAATTTCTCCCTCTCCTTATAAAAGGAGGGAAAGAACACTTAATGGGAGGTTCTAGAATTATACACCTGAGAGGTCCAAATTCTGTGATTCCACTTTGGTTCTATTTTCTAGTTCATGAGGAACTTGAGAGAGACATTGTTGAATGTAAATGGACTGGTGAATTTGACTCGTTTTGAAGGATTAATGAAACTCTTTGTTGATTCCAATTAGAGCAATGTGCATTATGTTTCCCCTTCTTTTATCACTTCATGTATGTTTTTCTCCCTCTGAAATACTGTAATGAAGGTGTTGGTTTCAGTCTAATTCATGGTTGTATGTATGTTGCTAAGTAGTAACAATACCCGTGGTAATTGCATATTTACTTATGCTATTTGATAGCTTGTAGTACCTGTATGAGCACAGATTTACTTATGTTAATTAGTAACAAATGTAGTCATGATGTATAGAGCTTGGGACCTTAAATAGTGGTCCACTACTCCTACCATTTCACCTCTTCAGTCTTCCATACTTTTGCGAGAAGATTGTTTCTTAGGATTTTGTATTGTTTCCATCCCTATGCATCAAATTCCGTCCTTTATTTCCTCCTTTTCATTTTACTACAAAGCCAATATTAAAGTTGCCTATTGTTGTGTGTTGGCCACCAAAACCAAACATTTCTCTTTGAGATTAGCCTGATTTACCCTCTGAGTATTTAGATCCATGTATTTTCTTGAGTTTACCTTGATGAAGGACTATTGAACCAATCCCCCTTTATTATATATTTTCAAACTAAGTGACAATTGGAATGTACAAGAAATCCCTACTCATGATATTCAAAATCAATCCTCTGTTAATATGTCCCAGGCAATGGTTTTGTTTCAACCCGGAAGTTGTATGTAGGAGGCCTCTATATTTCTTGAACCACTTGTGCTATAGGTAACATAAAAAGCTACAACATCTTCCTTGAGAACCACCTTACCCTATTGAAGGCATAGACCTGCCAATGACGTTCACTCATGACAAGGCCTTATCAGTGTTAAAATCATCTATTATATCCCTAATTTTCTCATGGCATCAGCTAACTATCATAGGCCTTTGTAGTGGATGATGAGGATGAGATTTTTAAGGATTACACAATTGAGCTTAGCAGTGACTAAGGAAAGCACCAATGTCGGTTAGAACTATGTCATGTGATATAAGGAGGGAATCTTCAAGGTATAGTGCAGTGGGAAAGTGTAGGAGACAATGTTATGAGCTTGTTGACTAAAACTACATAGTGCTCAGAACCCTAGGGAGAAGAAGGTAGTGATAACGTAGTTGAGCTTCATAATGTCTGAGGGAAGGCCTCACTGTGCACTAGAACTATGACATGCACTAGGGAGGAGGAAAGATTTAGTGACTACATAGTGAGGGAGTCTAGTGGACAAGGGATGATGGCTTATTGACTAAGACTATGTTAATGAATAATGAATGAAGTGTAGGTTTGGTGTACTATACAATTCTCTTCAATAGTAAGACAAGAGAGGTTGCACTATTGACTAGAATGGTGACACATACTAGGGAGGAAAGAAGAATAAGGCATGGCATAGTGAGGAGCTCTAGTCAGCTGAGAGGCAGGACTAAGAGCTAGAGTATGACATGTATAGTGCTTGAGTGAGGACTTCTATTCTAGCATAGTTGAGGGCTATAGTGGCTTTGGGGTGGGCCCACTTCCCACTATAACTATGCCATGCACTCAGGAAGGATCACTAGAAGAGGAAATTCAATATTTGGATCAGGGAAGAAACACAAGATCAAGTCACTTTGCTAGCAGGGTTCTCACTGCATTATGAATGGAGGAGGGTTTTTCCATTGCATAGTTTTTTTTTGCAAGGGGGTGAAGGAGGTACTTACTATCAACTAGAAATTCTCAATGCACTATGGATGGAACAATTGATCAAGGCTTAGTACAGTAAATTAGTATAAGAAACAAGGTTTAGTGACCATGCTTTAAAGGTTCTCAACAGGAAATGATAGGAGCTGACCTTGAGAAAGACTCATTGCACATGTCTAGGAGGGAAAGGTTTCATCACTGAGGCTCATGGATAGGTTGTGCAAATAACTTTGTGAAGGATTGAATATTTTATAGTTTCACTAGGCAGGACGACCAAGAAGAGATCCAAAATGGCTAAGTATGGGACTAGTAGAGTAAGAGATGGAAGAGCATTCAAATGATACTAAAACATACATACAAAAATTAAATGTCGTCAATCCAAGAAATGGAATGCATAGGAATCGGGATGATACATCACACCTTGAAATGACAACAAAGCAATAGTTATTTCTAAGTGTGAATGTTGAAACGTCACATTCAAACACTTAGAATGCAAGTTGTGACACAAGGTTCGATTTAAACGAATGAGTGTGATAAGCTATAAGAATGTGCCTAGAATATATTTCTATTATATATACTACCATCTAATGTAAAAGAGTGTGCTACAACTTCCTCTAGTGATGTGCAAAGGTGTGACACATACAAGAGTGGAAATAATTAGAAGCGACACTTGCGATAGTGAAAGATGTGAAAACAACACTTGCAAAATCTAAAGAAATTGAAACCAACACATGGTAGAGTGAGGATAACATGAAAATTCCTCTTTTTAAAGTGAAAGAAGAAAAAAACACAATCTCGAACATGAAAGCAACACTTATAAAAGAAAAGGTGCATAAGAGAAACAATTGGGAGAACTCACCGAAATATAAGTATAATTGCAACCAAAGCTAGAGAAAGACTATTGAGAGAGGTGGCACATTGGTTGTAAGTATAGGTTGCACAGTGGACTATCTGTATGGATTGTGTAGTCACTATTAACTGTGTATATGCAAGTATTACAACTGAGAATTGCACAAGCTCTATTTCTAGAGACTGTGTAAGCCTTACTCTCATGAATTGTGCAATGCTTATCTAAGATTGCAGAAGAAAGGTGTGCTTGTGAATTCATGAAGGATTGAGAATTTGTGAACAAGGGAAATTGACACATAGAACCTAAGAAGAAGACTCAAACACTTTTCAAAACATCAACCAACCATGAAGTGAGTATGGGACAATAGATCATAAGATCCTTAGTAAGCTCCAAAATTCAAGTGTAAGAAAATTTTTGGAGGGTGTTTGTCGCAGTGACAACACTTGGTGAAACAATATAAGAATTCCAACTTCTATGTTTAGGTCTACCTTTGAGCATAAATTCTTATTGCTTCAGGAAGTATTGATTCATTGTGAGGATTACCTTGGCTTCCTCATTTGACCTGGTTACAGATATAGTATCCTCTATTCCTTTCCTTGGTTAAACACATTCACAAAACTTGTCATGTCCCAACTGTCTTAATATAGGAGAAGGTTAATATGTAATTATGAGTTTAAATTAATCAATTTCTTAGTTTTCATCTCTATTATTACTCTATTTCCAGTGAGCTTGTTCAATACTCCAACATATTCACTATAGGAACACAAGCATTGCTTCATTACCAACAAGTTTGTTCAATACCCCAACAAATTTACTTGCTTCATCTCTTTATGCAAGAATAATTTCCCTTATTTCATCCCTTTTATTTCATTTATTTCATATTATGCTTAGGAAATTATTATTTTACCAAGGTGGAAGAGGGATCCGAACATATTAAGGGAAAGAGAGGTTATTCCTTCAAAACAATTATATACCTCTAAAATTGATTTCCTCATTATTGATTTTCCTGTTCCCATTCTCTACTTCATTAGATCATCATGTAAAACATTGTTCAATTACAATCCCAGGTTAAGAAATGAATATCCTAGAACATATAACAGTGTTATGGTCCTACTAAAGGCTTTCCATTTAAATGGATCATATTTTCCATATATACATGATCGACTTTAAAATATATGTAAACTTGAATAGAGAAGAGGTAACCAATTATCCAAACATTGTTCATCATCACAATTTCTCTTTTTAAATCTTTGCCACATTTTCTTTTGAGGAAAAAGGAGCATACTTCATGCACAGTATTATTAAACAAAAAATGAAAAAAAAAGTATGAGTGAAAAAGGAAACAAATCCAAAAGAATAAATCAAATGGAGGACTGAGCTAAAAAGAAATATGTGAGACAAAAGTAAGAAAACAAAATGGCTAAAGGAGAGCAAGTGTAGGATGAGTGGGAAATGGAAAGTAGCATGCAACTAAACTACAACTAAATTAACCAGCTGGAAGGTTAGGGATAAGTGTAATGAAATTTCTAGTGAATCCAGCGTAGTTGTTCCTGACCTATAATCACAAAAATACGAGCAATTAAAACATATAAAAACAATGTTCAAAAGAGAATATAAGAACTTGAATATCTTGCACAAGAGATTGAAGATATTGCATACATGTAGAAATATGTGTCATAACAACTAACCTTAAGCAATCTACAACCTTACCATTTTTATTATAATAACAATCAAACAAACCTTTAAAACTTCTTGATAATGTACCCACATTTGTTTTATCCTTCTCAGAAAACATGAATAAAGATAAAAGCTTATTATAAATAATAGATATTTATAAGTAAGATGTTTCCATTCAATCATAGATTCGGTCATGAAATCCAAAAAAATCATTACAAAAACCTTGAAAATCTTTTGAAAATGAACTTTCAATTAGCACATCTGCATCATGAGGAGAATATTGTGAGGAAAAGATAGCATGGCCTCATTTAGAAGCCATGTAAAACTAGTGAGGACCTAACATAACCATTAACAAAGATTAATTTTCCTTGACCATTTGACAAGTATCTGAACAATTGGATGGTAAATCACAAGGATCAATGGGTTGAACAATATTAATTGATGTAAAACAACTATCATTTTATGCACCAGTGGGAAAATTATTATTGGAATGACAATTGTTAGACCCAATTTTATGATCACATTGGTTGATTAACATAAAATATTCTTGATTCTCAATTGGTATTGTTCATGTCCAATCCGATACTATATCAATAATATGAAATCTTGTGAAATAAAAAGAAATGGTTGGCCTTATAAATATAGAAAACTGATTAAAACAACATGCTCACAAAAGGTTAGGAGGATATGTCAAATAAAATCTAATATTCATATCAACATGGGGGTTATGATATACTAAATGATTCAAACAATGAATGATACTTAGAAGAATTGATTAGGCTGGAAGAAAATTGATTAGCTTGATGACAATCACAATAAATATTAAGATTTGGTTATCCACAAAACCACTTACAAATTAATTTCTTATCCAATGATAATATTTATATTGATAAATAAAACTATAGGCTCCATAGATCTATGCATCCGTGAAATATATACATTCCAAACCCAAGTTAGATACAAGAGTTTTACATGAATATGAATTAAGTAAAACATAATCCTCTATCTTATCAGAAACCTTATCTTGAGAATTAGGAAAATTATCTCGAAAAGGCCCAAGATCCATTAAGAATGAGTTTTCATCTAGTGAAATAATATAAAGGAAAGGGATTTGTGAGGAAATATATATCTGACATGGTTCTTAGATCTCATTAGGATCTATAGAGCCTAACATAACCATTAACAAAATTTGAAGTTACTCAACTTCCTTACAAGTTCTAGAACTTATAACAGTCCTACAACTACATTTTAAGGACTGAGTTAGAGCATAAATTGCATGTGGACAACTATTATCAGCCAAAGTAACACGATTACTACTATTTATATGGAAGCTATATACATCACTAGTTTCATCATATTTTACATACCCAAAAAATATATTACCCAATTCATTAGCTTCTTTTGATTGTGCATCTAAAGATGTATAAATTGGAGGAAATCCATGAGAAATCTGAATTATAGGGTGTTGGCTTGAGGGGGCCTGACCCAGGTTTAGCATTAATTAGCCAAACAAATCCCTACACTATTGTCCCTTTCAGCATCATCCCGCGGAGTGCGAGCCAAAGTCTCACTCAAAGCACTATGGGGGGATGTTGGAACCAAGTTTCTGCATATTGAGATGGTTGTGATGTCATTTGATTCCCTCTATCTCCACCTTCACATAGGTGGCTTCGCTTTAGGGCTGGTAAAATGAGCCCTCTATTCCATCCTTCAATGGCCCCGTGAAAGGATACGATTGTCCTTCGTGCAAGTGGCTTCGATCTAGGGCTTGTAAGATGATCCCTCTATTTCATCCTTCAATGCCACCGTGAAATGATACAATCGTCCTTCGAGTAGCCGTAACCTACTGCTCAGGCACTTTCGCACTGCTATGGAAGTGTGTTGTGCAGATTCCCCAATTAATCTAAGTAACTTGGTTATCTTATCAAAAAATTATAGTTAACACCGCGTAAACAAATATACATAAATGCATTCAGTTATTCAATGTAATTTCATTCACTCGCACATCACATAAGCATAATAAAGGAAATTCATACATAGCATATCAAGATGCATCAATAGAATAAAGACATAGGAATTGCAGAATATTTCCCTTTATCGATATCTTCCAACTGTTTAGAGACTCTGTCCACCCTGTGCACAGAGCTGTAGGGGTCCGTACACTCAGCTGCAGACTTCTACCCTAGGCATCAGTGCACTAGCTGCAAAACCTCTACCTATGCTACAACCCAAGACATAAACTTCTTACTTTAGAGCTATGGCTCACTTACATAATTCATCCTTGTGTGTTTTTTAAAATTACTTAGAGCTTAGCTCTTTTTATACAATCCCATGGTCTGCGAACCATGGGTAGATCTCTTCAAACCAAATTTACTTTACAAAACTAAGGGTAGACTACCCTTTATGACACATTACACCTTCACGTTCCACGACCAAAAAATCCAGAGTCTTTACACTTTTATTACAACATTTGACTCAAATATGGGATTTTAGCCCCAAAACTGCCCTTGGGGGATCCCGCTCCCAACAAGCCCCCAACACAAACATTGTGACTCACCCTTGAGTCAATCATTAGGCGCGAAGATCTTTGCACGAAGCCCATCCAGCTCAACCCAAATGACCACAACTTCGGCCATGCACTAAGCTGCTGCCTGCTTTTCATCTTCAACTATCTTCTAGGTCACTACTCCTGCGACGTCGACCTAAAGCCTTTTTTGCATCACTTGCATAGTTGCAAGCTTGCCTTCAATATTTTTTGTGACTACATAAGCTTCCTCTGGCTAGGGCTTCAGTCGCGCCTTCATCACTGCTTCCTTGTGCAGTGCTGCATCCACCTATTCCTTCAGCTACGTGGCTTCCTGCAGCTTTGCTAGCCTCTGTGTCAGTGCGATGGTTCGTATTGTGCCCTTAATTTCATCGTAGTATTGTTGTAGCTCATGCAATTCTATATTTAGCCTCTATATATTTGGGTTCTCCTGCAAGCTTGTTAGGACCTCAAATGACTACTCGAACAACTACGTGTAGTATACTACTGCACTCTCCACCACCATGACTGCTTCTGTGACACTGGTCTCCCACAGTTCCTTTACCTCTGATGGTGTTGAAGGTTGGGCCCTTCACTATAGCTCTATAATCTATAGGTTCAATTCCAACTGCATCCCCATCATCTCAATCTAAGTGTTGCACTCCCTTGTGGCCAACTTGTGGATGTGTATGTCGACTAGCTCTTCCTCTGGAATGGCCAACTTTGGGATCATTCAGCATTTCTCCTCAATGAACTACATAATCTTCTTGCTCTGATTTATCACCTCAGTCTCAACGGCAATGGTAACATTTCTCTGTAGTGTCATCTGTTGGTTGTTGATCCGCTGCTCACTGATTACCTTGAGGGCGCAATGCTCACGGGCCCTCAGCTCTACAATTACTCCATCCTACAAGAGGTGGAGTGATTCACATGGAAGTGCTACGAGTTTTAACCCAACTCCCTTCAAGGTGCTGACAGTGGGCCTGCCAACCTCATTTTCCATGGTTAGTGCTCCATCTGGCAGCACTATCACACTGGAAGCCTTCGTGCACATAATATCGGCAACCTCTGAAGTGCTAATATCTAAGCTAGTAGACACCATACTAGCCTACGACGTACAGGTCTGAAACTCCTGCAACCCGGTCTGGATGGCTGCTAGGATGATCTACTATTGTTGTTCAAATTTTTGCAGACCCTCTGTGGTGACATCCTTGACTATGTCACCGATACCATGTAAGTCGCTCTCTATCAATGTTATAGGGTCCAAGGAGATCTTGGTTGCCTTTGATTTCTTTCTAGACAATCCCTACTCTAGCTCTCTTGGGCGCTTAATGTGGGCGGAAGTCTCCTTAGGATCCGTGCGATGCTGTTCTATTTCTTCTTCTTTTGTTTTAGGTGAAGGCGACCTTGCGCCTTTGTTAGAGCCCTGCTCTCTTCTACCTATCTGTTTTCCTATCTCCTTCCCTACCTTCTCCACCTAGGCCTTATCAGTGGCCTCCTTCTTCATTTTTTCGACCAAATGTGCCATCTTTAGCTTGGCCTCCTCCTTCTTCTTCTGTGTGGCAGACTTGCTTCCACCCATTGCCAAGTTCGTGGTAGTGCGCCACTCCGCCAGCCATTGATTGAGCATCGCATCAATGGCATCATCCATGGCTAGATATGGCAAGTTTTAGCACTTCTGTGCAAGGTCCTTGCACGCCCTGATGGAGACTCGATGGAAATCAACTTTGAATTCGGCATAGCCCTGCATGTTGGCGTATACCATGGGTGACAATTGTGGCTTGCAATTGATGGCCATTCCAATGTTCATGTCCATCAAGATCCAAAATATCTTGTTGTCCAGACCTTGCTGCATGTCCTTGGTCACCGACAGTGAAGCATACTTCATTGCTTCAGGGAGGTCTGGCATGACTGAAGGGCACTAGCTATCCTTTGGTAGCTCCTACACTACCAGCACAATCGATAACAAGATCCATGTGTAGTGTAACGTCTTATTGAGCTCTTGTGCATCGCGGCAATTCGCCAGGAACTCTCAGTGAAGGTAGTTGACACAATTGAATTGGACTCCTTCCGCACACTGTTGTCTGAGTGTGACGATAGGTGTTGGCACCTCATTGCCGCAACACTTCCTCATTACCTTCCCTACGAGGATCTGAGTGGCTACCTTCATAAAAAGGTCATAGATGCATGAGATAGCATACCAGCGTGACTTGTTCACCAGCCTAAATTTCTCCTTCATTGATCCTGTGAGAGCCTTCTCACCACCCTTTCGACCAAAGATCATCGCTAGGTTCTCACCTGCATACGTTAGGTGTGTTATTCAGGGAATTAACCTATCTGTGATGGGTATTAGCTCCTCCAGCCACAGACACCCATCATGCACCAAGCATAGTAGCTGCTTGATGACCAAATTTGTCACTAAGGTGCGGTTATAGTGCAACACCCAGAGTAGGTTGAGTAATGCTGCCTTTTCTACACCCTTGAGCCACCTCCATGGTTCTAAGATGATCATTCCCTTATTCGTCTCTATGATGCAACACATCAAGTGCTCGATTGCCAAATGTGGGAACTTCTCGTGGTCCACCAAGTCCTAGCCTTCAAGCTTCAGTAACGGCACTTGGGCCAAGGGCGGACCGTCAAAATCAATTTCTTCCGGTAGTAGAGGGGTTTGCAAGGGATTCTTACTCTCATCAATGTCCTTTGGGACCTTGGACTTAGGCTTGTACAAAGGGGCATACTTCAACAACCACGTAATAGGGTCTGCACCCTGGGATTCAACCTCCTCCACTTCCGTTCCCACATCCTCATCATCCATTGGGATGTCTTCGATAACTTCTTCCTCTGGTTCTACGTTTATAGCCTTGCCTTTCTCTTTATAACCTTGCCTTTCTTCTGGGATGTCTTCGATATCTTATTCCTCTAATTCTAGGTTTATAGCCTTGCTTTTCTCCTTGATTTGGTGGGTTTCCCCTTGGCAATGTACACAACAGTATGGCAGGTTTCTTGCCCTTCTTGTCCTTCACAGTCTCCTTAGTTGGGGTTGGCTTTAGCCTTGACGTTCTCAGAGATTTAAGGACCACTGCCAATACTTCAACCACTTCTGGGGTAGCTGCTTCTACCTATATCTCCATTTATTGTGTTGGCTCCTCTACTACTTGTTCGATATTTATAACTTCAGGGGCCACTGACATGATCTTCTGCAAGAATTCCTGTGTTTCCATCGGCAAAGTCTCAAATACCTTAGTAACTATCAGAAGCTTGTATTTCTCGCAATTCATCTGTGCCTGAGAGCTCAACAACTCAATTCTCAAAATGCCAAGTGTTTCTTGTTGGACAACCACTTGTAATGTATAGTACATTTTGAATTCAAATCTGACCGTTCCCCCTAAATTCGATTTATTAATGTCGGATTGGCAACAAATTTTCAAGGATCTAAGCCATAAATGTCATCGGCCGCCCACTCCATTTGGCCACACTTCTGCTCTCAAATCATAAACAGTGACTTTAATGGTCACTTTCTGTCCAACCTACACGATTGCTCCTTGGCTAGCGCAACTCCCTCTGCGCTGTAGCGAACCCAGTGACACTTCCTTGCTTCACATCATCCTCCAATCGCGTGTCTCCCCAACCTAAGCAGTGTAGTTTATAGTCCCGCACCTCTTTTCACTTGCCTAGAGCGCTAAGACTGTGTTACCATCATCTAGTCACATGGTTGGACTGCCTCTGTATGGCTTCAATCAAGTGCCATTCACTTTTCCTAGGAAGGGTTCTCCATTCAATTTGACTAGTTGTACTGTTCCTCTATCAGTAATTTCCTTAATGACATAGGGCCCTAACCAGTGCATCCTAAATTTCCCTGGAAATTTATCAAACTTACTATCATATAGTAAAAACAGGTCATTACCTTAAATGTGCATAGCTTAATGTGTTGATCATGCCATGCCTTTTTGCGCTACTTTTGGACCTATTGGTGAAATCCAGTTAAAAATATTTCTTCCTCCAGTTCATCCAGTTGTGCGAGCCTTTCCTCCAGGGCTCCACAATCTGTCATACCTGTGAGTGTGCTATGCATACACTAGGCATAATATAGTCCATAGGCATTACCACTTCAACCCCATAGATGATCCTAAAGGGGGTTTGTCTAGTAACCTTCTTGCATGTTATTCAATAAGCCCATAGTACCGCGAGTATGTGTACATCCCAATCACTTCACTGAGCATTGAAAACCTTGGTCAGTGCATTTTTGAGCACTTTTTTGAACGCCTCCACCGTCCCGTTAGCCTATGGGTGATAAGGAGTGCTCTTCTAGTGGTATACCTAAAATTCTTCCATCAACACGCTGATTGTCTCATTGAGGAAGTGTGTACCACGATCACTCATCAAGATTTTCATACGTCCAAATCACATCAATACATGCTCAAAGAGGATCTTTGCAGTGGTTGCACCTATGTAATCCTTCATAGGCTATGCTTGCACCCAATGAGTCAAATACTTCGTCGCAGTGGTAATCTACCTTGCTCCCATCTTTCATTGTGGCTGAATGGGCCCCACAAAATTTGTCGCCCACTTCTCGAAGGGTTGCAATGTCAGCTGTGGATTCAAAGGCATCTCATCCCTCCACGATGGCCTGCCAATCCTTTAACACACATCACACGCCTTATAATACACTTTTGAGTCTTGATGGAGGGTTGGCCACCACAACCATGTGTGTAGAATCTTCTATGTAGTTTCTCTTCCTACATAATGTCCTTCTGCGGCACCCCCATGAGCGTCTATGATGATGCTGCTTCTTTCGAACTTAGGTACATACCATCACAATATTTCATTAGTCCCCATCTTGTATAGAAGTCAAACAATGATAGAGAAATCTTCCACATGCACCAATAATTCCTTCTTTTGCTGGATAGTGTATCGTTCTGGAGCAATTCTTATTGTTAGGAAGTGTATTATATCCTTGAAATGACCATCCGCAATGCACAATGCAAATACCTGTGCATCAGGAAATCCCTCCTCCAAATTAGTGGGCTCTTTCTCTGTTTCGATGCACAATAGATGGTCCAGTCCTGCTTTCAGTCATCTAGGCTTCATAATAAATTCAAAATCATATGCATGGAACAATAAGAGCCACCTATAGATTCCCCCCCCCCCCAACACAAGCTTATTGACCAAGTACTTCAGCGCGGAGTGATCCGTATACATCTTAAAATTTCCTCACACCAAGTAGTGCCTAAACCTTTGGAGCGCATACACCATAGCTAACCCTTCATGCTTGGTGGTGGAATAGTTCTTCTCTAATTTGGATAATCTTCAGCTTGTGAATGCGATAGGATGGTCCAAGCCCTCTCTGCCAGCCTGTGTCAGTACTGCTCCCATCGCTATACATGACACGTCGACATGTACATGAAACTCTTTCTTCCAGTCTAAGAAGACTAGAATTGGCCCAGTGACCATCTTCTCTTTCAATATATCCAAGCTTTTCTTACAATCCTTGTTCCAGCAGGAATTAACATCCTTCTTCAACACTTTTTCCATATGCACAGTGATCTGGGCATAACCTTTGATAAACTTTCTGTAATATTCCGTATGTCCCAGGGTAGCGTGCAGCTACTTCACACTCCTCGGTGCTTTCAAGTTCAATATCACTGCTATCCTTTTGGGATCTACCATTAGTCCGTATTTGCAAACCACAGGCCCCAACAGGTTCCCGAAAGGAACACGAAACAGACACTTCTTGAGATTGAGTGCAATATGGTATCTTCAACAGGTATCCATCATCAGGTGCAAGATTGCTACATGGCGTTTAACTAGTCTAAACATAGTCCAATCATCAAAATATACCTCTAGGAACTTATGAATAAATTCCTTGAATGTAAAAACAAATACGCCTGAGAAGATCGCAAGTGCATTCTTCAATCCAAATAGCATTACAGTGTACTGAAAACAACCCCACTTTGTCACGAAGGTCGTTTTACTCCTAGCCTCCAGTGTGATTCTAATCTGGTGGTACTTAGAGAGCCCATTAATGAAGGAATATGCTTCTTAGCTAGCTACATTGTCCAACACTTCATCAGTGAACGGAGTCGGGAAAGGATCATGTACGCAAGCATCATTCAACCTTCTAAGATCCATGCATATCTTTATTTCATCCTTCTGCTTTTTCTCCTATACCACCATTGGGCTTACCCAGTTAGATTCTTCCATAGGCTCAATGACGCCTACCATGAGCATCATGTCTAGCTCTAGTAAGACCTTCTCCTTGTATTTCAGATTTGAACGGTAAGGTCTTTGCCTAACTGGCTTCTCGTCGGGATTTAATGTAATATTCATCATACCAAAGTCCCCTATTATCCCCTTCAGATACACAAACTTGGTACGGAATAGATCCTGGTATTCACGGAGCAAGTCAGCGACCTTATCCACCATCGCATCATCCCAGTAATCTCCAATCTTTGCAAATTTGGGTTCTGCCTCCGTACCAATGTTAAGTTGTTTCGTATTCAATGGTGAGATTATGTCAGGGTTCTCAATCTGTGGTCCTTTAACGTTGTGGTGACCTTCTATTTCTGGAATGTTAATCCTCGGCAGATCCTCATCTTCTTCCGTAACAATCACATTATAGCATTCCAGTGCGTGAATTAGCTGACTAGCCCACTTAGGCTGAATCAGGTCCAAAGGATGCTATGGTATCTGAAAGATGGTTGCTTTCACTTGTTGTAGCGCCTCATCAATGCAGTGAAACCCATCTTCAAAATTGAATGTCATTACAAATCCCTCGTGCAGAACACCCATTCACCGGTACCATGGTTGAGGTCTATTTCTACATACCAATTCATCATGACAACATCCAGGGCATGAGAGAACAAGTGCACCCACTCAGGTTGGGGCTTTTCTCCATAAGCCTGGGCTGATTTGGCCAAATGCATGCATAGATCATCTTACCCATCATACTTGTTTGTCATTTGCATCTTAGGATTCCAGAATCATGTTCTCATAATCCTCCTACATTCACTCCAATCATCAAAGCTTCCTTTATGCATACCCCACCATCTTGTGGGTGTAGTGTGCAGTGCCTAGTCCAACGCCTGGAAGCGCTACTTTTCTGGTACCTCCCTTTCAAATGCATCCAAAAAGATATCTGCCTCATTAAGGGCATCATAAGTAAGAATATTTCTTACCTCTGAGGACACACAATGCAGCGATCAAGTCATCATATTGCAATTCAACGTAGTCACTTCATGTAACCGGTTTTTCCAGCGTTGTAACTCTTCATCAGAGCTCGAAGTACAAGAACTCTCATGATCCCATGTAATTTGTCCATTTACAGTGGGATTCACCCAATCTTGATCTCACATTGTTATCTTATAGATACAGTCCAGATCATCATCACTCTCATAATCGCGGACTGGTTAAGTATACCGTGATCCTTCAGCTGGATATAGGGGTAATATTATGCACAACGAGTTCTTCTCAAGTATCAATTTTTTCTTCTTTAGGTTGATTACCCCATTCATATTGATAGCCTAATCAATTCCCATGAGTGCAAGATAGGGATTGCTATCATCCACTATCTCTACTACTTCAAAGTCAGTCAGTGCGCTCGCACCTTCAATATTCAAAGTCACCCCCTGCAATCGTCCATGGGGATGATCTTCTACATATTGGCCATCCTTAGTTGAATCGAAGACCATTACAGCATGGGTCTCCCCATCCATTCCCAAGTCTACTTTGGTACGACGTTCACATCCAACCCCAAGTCCAAAATAACCTGATCCATTTCATACTCTCATATATGCGCGATCAGTCTCATCTCCCATCCCATCATTGTTTTATGCTTGCCAATATTTCATACTACGCGCAGCTCACCGGGTGCGGTTCTAGCACATTTATTGATGAGATCTTGTAACCCCTTCATAGCCTTACTATTGTGCAATAACTTCATACATGTCTCTAGGAAAGTTGTGAGGATAGAGGGGTCCATCTCTTGTTCAGGATTATCCTTACTTCCAGAGGTGGAGGCCTTAGCGAAGCTCTTCTTAGCTTCCATGAAGGTTTCATGTGCACGCTCTAGATCGAACTCAGCCTCCTTCACTAGAGCTTCTCAGACCCATGTACTATGTTTTGGCTGTTTCCCCTTGTCATCTCCTGTCGTATTCGACTCCTTAACACTATATTTATGCTTGGATTTTCTTCGGGTGACTCAAACCTCATCATCTGTAGGTTCTGAGTCGGCGAAGGTGGTAGTGCCCCTTTGTCACGTATCCTCGCTATTAGCATAGGACAATATTCCATTTCATGATCAAACATCATGCAATACTTGCATGACGGACGCGGTGGGTTAGTGCAATCATGGGGGTAGGGTCCCGGTCCTCCGTAATTGAATCAGATCAACTGTCCTCAACCTCTGCTAGGTCCTCCTCCCCCTCGGCACTGTCCACACCCTTGAAATCCTATCCATGCCATCCCTGTGCTCTAGTCAGCGGGCCGTATTTTAGTGTGAACCCTATAGGTGGTAGTTCTATCAATCATCAATTTGTAACTCATGTAATTACGCTCATCATGCCCTACCTACAAAAAAATTTGAAGAACAATTGTTGCAGTTTCCGTACATACTTCTGCAGCAAATGAAAGTTATCCATGGCATGTTTTTCTGCTACCTAACATATAGTGCAGCCCTGCGCTCAGTCCTACTTGAGCTTCTAGCCTCAAAGGCATTGGTCCTCTTCCTAGAACGCAGTTTGCAAAGACCAGGCAATGGTCCTTGTCATGCCCCTGACTTTTGCATTACAAGCACCATACCTCCTTGCGTACCTCTGGTCGAACTAGCCTATCCTGCTTCAGGCTTTACATATCAAGCCATAGATTCTTCAACTGCGCATGGATCTACTGAACCCCTAGGTTTAGACCTTGCATCAGTGTTTCGTGTAGTCTCATCACAATCTCCAAGGCCTCTGCTTGAGTTGTTATCTTCTGTTGTGATAGCATGACCCTTAAGTGTGGTAGTAGCAAAACCACAAACCACTTGCAATGTTGTCCGTTTGTCAAATTCATGTTGGATTTACGGATTTCACACTTCAACCTTTGATCTAGTTCCCAAGGCTTATCACCTAGATGCATCGTGATCTCCTTGAATCCCACAATATATTGTGCCTCAGACTTAGGCCTATTGAACTCTCTATTCAATGTTGTTTGGATGTCTCCCACTCCAGCATTCGAGTTATCATTAGAGTACTTGATATACTAGGTTAGTGCGCGATCTTATAGAGCACTAACCAATTTCACCTTATTTATATGATCATATATAACCCCTTGAGCTTCCCATACAACTTTCACAACGAACCAGAATTGGTTCGAGTCCTCATTTCCCAAGCCTTTGAACAAAGGCAGCTTCACTGATTTTTCCATACTAAACTGCGGTGGAGGTGGAGGTAGTACGAGTGAAGTTGGAGGTGATGGTGGTGAAGTTGGAGGTGGTGTGGGCGGAGGTGGTATTCATAGGAATCCTTCTCTTACTAACTGAATAGTACTTCGTGGAGAAACCTTCGCTATCCCTTCCTCGTCACCTTCATTCCTGTAAGTTTTTCCACTTCGTGTAGTTCTGAACATCAAGGTAGTTGCATAACCTGTTTTTCGCACAATATAATTTTAATCCAGGTATTCAAAGATTTCACGTACCGACCTCGCAGTCCTTTGAAAAAGCACTGCTCCGCCTCGCTGTAGCTGATTGAGGTGTCGACCGCGAATTCAGCCACAAATCCTCATATGACGCGATCGAGCTAGTGATCGATAGCACGGGCAATCTTGTCCTCGAATGCTTCCAATTTATGTACTAGCGTCGAGGTCCAAACAATAGGACCCTCAAGTTTCCACCTTTCTTGGTTATCTTCTAGCTTCATGATCCACTCGTATAGCTCAATTGGGAAGGAGCAGAAAAAGATCTCATGGATCTTTGTATACAGGTATTTATCCAACCATTGTTCCTTTGTTAGTAATGGGCTTCTGTTCTCCTGTGCCACAAATTTGTGGATCTTCCTATCCAACCAGTTTCTGATATCCTTCTTAGTTGGATTCCTGTGATACGATATCACACATCTCTTATGCAGATTTCAGTCCCGGCAATGGAATTATTTGCTGGCTTGAGGGGGCCTGACCCAGGTTCAGTGTTAATTAGCCAAACAAATCCCTACATTACTGGCCCTTTTGGCATCATCCCGTGGAGCACAGACCAAAGTTTTACTTGAAGCATTATGGGGCGATTCTAGAACCAAGTTTCCACACCCTAAGATGGTTGTGATGTCATTTGATTCCCTCTATCCTTACCTTCGCGCAAGTGGCTTCGCTCTAGGACTTGTAAGAAAATCCCTCTATTCCGTCCTTCAATGCCCCCCCGAAAGGATACGATTGTCCTTCACGCAGCCCTAACCTGCTACTTAGGTGCTTTCACACTGCTATGGCAGCATGCTGTGTAGATTCCCCAATTAATCTAAGTAACATGCTTATCTTAGCAAACAATTATAGTTAGCACCATGTAAATAGATATTCGTAAATGTGTTGAGTTATTCAATGTAGTTCCATTCATTCGCGCATCACATAAGCATAATAAAGGAAATTCATACATAACATATCAATATGCATCAACAAAACAAAGACACAAAAGTTGCAGAATATGTCCCTTTATTGATATCTTCGAAGTGTTTACAGACTCTGTCCACCCTGCGCACATAGCTATAAGGGTCTGCGCACTTAGATGCGGGCTTCTACCCTAGGCCTCTACACACTCAGCTGTAGAGCCTCTACCTATGCTATGACCCAAGACCTAGAATTCTTACATCAGAGCTATGGCTCTCTTACATAATTCATCCTTGTGTGTTTTTTTAAAACTACTTAGATCTTAGTTCTTTTTATACAATCCCATTGTCCACGGACCATGGGTAGATCTCTTCCAGGTGACTTTACTTTACAAAACTAAGGGTAGACTACCCTTTATGACACATGACACCTTCACGCTCCATGACCACAAAATGAGGAGTCTTTACACTTTTATTACAAAGTTTGACTCAAATGTGGGCTTTTAGCCCCAAAACTACACTTAGGGGATCCTACTCCCAATATAGGGTTATTTTGATGCAAGAATGGAATTTGCAAAGAAGAGAATGGATGTGTGATTATTTGATTACTTTCTTCTTCACCATGAATGATCTCATTGTCTTATGTCAATTCAAAATTCTTCTCATTAGATGATGAACTTGAAGAAAAGAGAGTATCTTCATCACAAATGTTAAGACACAAGGAAACATGGGTTGAAGAAGAAGTTTCCATAAAAAAAATATTCTTTCAGCGAATTAGTTACTAGATTGAACTCTTTCAAATCAAAATCTTCTTGATACATTGAAATATCAATTGGTGGACTTGGGAATTCATAACATATAGAGCAATGGAGTCATTATCATCAAAATTATGGTTGCTAAAGACTTTATAATGATTAGGAAAATGGATTTCATTTGATTGATTTTCTGGATTAGTAGGTTCTAAATTAGCCAAGAATGCAGGAACACCATCTTGAAATATTAAGGGTTTAGACATCACCTTCAGCTCCATGAGTCCTTAAAGTATTCCTCCATCAAATCTAGATCATGGAATGTGGATGAAGGTTGAAGAGACATATCAACAATTCGATTAATGAATTTCCTTTTCTCAACATCATTAGAAGGAGGCACCTAAATTGGTACTAAGAAAGGAGTAGGAAAAGGAATAAAATGAATAGAAGGTTCCTCGTTTGAAATTATGGTTGTCTCATTGTTAGAAAAGGTTAGGGAAGCATAATCATCTAGGGGTGTAGATTCACAATGTTTTACGAAGAGAAGAATCAAGCTCTAAAACTTTTCACTGATAAAATTATAGTTGAAATATTCTTCAGGAAACTCATAGAAAAGGTGAAGAAATAGATTAAGGAAATCCTCTAAAGATTCACTAGATTTCGTTCTTAGTTAATTAATCCTTTTAAGTACATATTGGTAATCATACCTACCAAGCGCTTCCTAAATCTCCTTAAAAAGTTGCTTGAATGAACAAATGTAAGCAATTGGTAATGTATAGCATCATCTCTTGTGTCGACCTTCAAGTGTGAGGGTGAACACCATACTTTCAAAATATTTACAATGACTTCCATTAGAGAGAAAAAACTGAATAAATCGAAAGAAGTGTCCAAGCACAGTTAGTTCACCCTCACCTTTAAACATCAATGGAGAGAATCTATGAATACTTTATGTTGGGATTGTAAGATAAAAATCCTTGGAAAACCATCCTAATATTTTAATATCAAAAAGAGCCATTTAGGACCAGAGATTCAAAACAAACTCAATGTTTACAACTTGTCATCTACTGATCCTTTTAGCACCAGAATGTTGACAATGTTGGATGCTATCAATGTACATGGGTTCTCCCTGATGTGAAGTCCTAATTAGACCTCACACAATTTCGAGTAGCATCCCCATCCAAAGTATCACCATAGCCACCATAACTTTAATATTTTCCTACATATGATATTAGACACATGCCTTTGAAAAACCAAGTAAGTTGACATTGTGAAACACCAATTGCAATGTGTAAAAGTAGGCCTTCACGAGAGGAAAATAAAGAGAAAGTCTCTAGAAGGAAAGTAATAGTACTATCCTAAGATAGTCACATGAGAGAATGTAATGATGTTTTATTTATTTAATGAAATAACTCACATAGATAAAATTATCATCAAAGAAAATACAACATACCTTCAACAAGATAAGCACTAAATCCAATGAAGTAGTTCAATTTCTTTAGTACATATGAACATAACATATACTACAAACATCCAAAGAATAGTCTTACAATATTCATGATACATGCATGAAAATGTCTTGGCTTAGTGAGCTTATTATTATTGATTGAAAGATCTAAGTATACAGTTACACTAGTGGGACACTATATCCAATAATGGAAAATTTAGTCACTCCTTGTTTCTCCAAGGAATAATCTTCTCTCTTATGCCAAGTTGAAGAAGCCAAGGATAGCTCTCCAGATTCTAACCCTGTAAAATCCCCTTCCCTGAGTTGTGAGATTTCTTTAATAACAATAGGAATGACCTTTCATATCCCCTATGACTCTTCAGTTACCCTCATGACTGTTGGACTCCTAAGTGACCATTGAAATTATATTTACTCTTTTCTCCACATGTGTCTTTTCATATTCCACATGTGACTCTTGGACATACACACATTTACATTTGGTCATTTTCATTTTTGTAATACATAATTATATCCCATATCATGTGGCAATACACATTGACACATATGACATTGGGATGACACTTGTACAAGCCATGACTTGGCATTGATGACATGGAACTTCATGATGATGTGGAAATACTATGTTTCTCTCCTTGTTTTTGTGCCTTGAATTCTTGGTGATATACATGCTTAGTGATTCATATTCGTGCTCCAAAGCGTCTTGTCTTAGTGTATGTGCCCTCTAAGTCGTCATGAAATGTCTTCATCCTGTCATGTTCCAAGATCTATTCATGTCTTCATGATGGTTCTTCTTTGTGATAATTCTCTGAAAATGATTCTTTGTTACTTCTCCTTCATATATTCCTTGAGAATAACCTTTCCCTATTGAAGTGGTACACCTACCAATTAAGTTCACTCATGACAAGGTGATATCAGTGTTAAAATAATATATTCTATCCCTAATTCTCTCATGGAAGAAGACAATTGTGATAGGCCTATGTATGGGCTTAGGAGGAGGGGATTAATGGGGATTTCACAATTGAGCTAAGTGACTAAGGAAGGAACCTATATCAACTAGAACTATTTCATCCACTATAAGGAGGGGCTCTTCTAGGTCCATCGTAGTGGGAAAGTGCAAGAGATGGTGCGATGAGATTATTGATTGAAACTGCAAAGTGCTTAGAGCTCAAGGGAGAGGAAGGTAGTGATAGAAAATTTGAGCTTCAAATTGACTGAGGGAAGGCCTCATTATGCACTAGAACTACAACATGTTCTAGGGACATAAGGCAGGACTTAGTGATTGCAGAGTGACATAGTCTAGTGGACAGGGGTTGATGCCTTGCTAACTGAGACTATGTAATGTGCAGTGACAGAATGGAAGGCTTAGTGTACTACTCAGTTCTCTTCAACAGTGATCTAAGAGAGGTTTTACTATCCACTATAACAATGACATGTGCTAGGGAGAAAAGAAAAACAAGGCATGGCACAGTGAGGGGTTCGAGCTAGCTGAAGAGAGAGGACTAGGTACTAGAACTATGACATGCATAATACTTGAGGGAATAATTATATGCTATTATATTTGAGTGTTTTAGTGGCTTAGGGGTGGACTCATTTTCCACTAGAACTATGTCATGCACTAAGGAGGGATCACCTGAAAAGGAGATTGCATAGATGGTTAACAAAAGCAATAAAAGATCAAGTCACTTTGCCAGGACGGTTCTCACTGCATTGTGAATGGAGGATGGAATTTTTGTTATGCCATTTTATTTTGCAAAGGGTTGAAGGAGGTCCTTATTTCTAACAATAAATTATCCATGCACTATGGAATGAAGAACTAATCAAGGCTCAGTGCAGTGAGGAAGTACAAGTAACAAGGGTTAGTGAGCTTTCTTTGAAGGTTCTCAGTACAAAATGGTAGGAGAAGACCTTGAGAAAGAATCAACAAGAAAGTATGGGAGGGAAAGGTTTAATAAACTAGGCTCATGGATATCTTGTGCTCAACACTTGGTGAAGGATTGAAGCTTTCATCACTTACACTCAGCATAAAGACCAAGAAAAGCTCAAGAATGGATACGTGTGGGATCTGTTATCACTCAAGGAAACTCTCCTAGGTTGTAGATCAGAGATGCCTGGTAACATATAATCTTCAATATCATTCTCAAAACTGTTGGAATGGATAATGGTTGGGATCAAGTCAGATAACCATTTCAGCTCTATACTCACTCAAGACATGTGTGAACACCCTCAACAAAACAAGGCTTTAGACCATTAATGCTCAATAGTTTGTAGATTTTATGGATAGATGGAGAAAACTAACAGTACCAGTAGATTGCATACATGAGCATATATGAATGGCTAGCTACTGGCAACAAATGAGCTTACTAACTATATTGGTGGATGAATATATAATAACACATATAAATGGCTAGCTACAGGAAGCAAAGAATCTTACAAATCTAATATATCAAAGCAAAGATAAGATGACAGTTATCTGGCATTAGACACAAAGAAAACATAAACAAACTATTCAAGTGCAATCATAGAACAACAAAGAGAATGGACATCGAACATATAATGGCAAAAGAAGCTTATATTGCTAGAATGAAGATGAGAATCTTGAATTAACAGAGGAGGAATAATCTCCAAAACTTGAACCCTTATTACATCTCACTAACATCTATTTATAGCCTTCTTACAATGCTCCTAAGCTATTTAGAAGGCTTGGAGTTTTACTCTGCCTGATATGCATTGTTTAATTGATTTGATACCCTCTAGGCAAGCATGGCTCGGTGGTTTTCCTCTTCTGACAGAGGAATAACTGCATTCAAATATTTTGGACAGTTGCTGCGCTGTCTAGGAGATCTCTTATGCCAGAGATGCTCCACAATTATTCTGTTTGTTCTAGCTGTGTCGTGTTATCTATGCTCCCTGATCATTTCTGTTTCGGGCTAGCTGTGAGTGCTCCATGACTATTTTTTGTTTAGGGCGAGCCATGCTATGATGGGAGGGTTATCAGGCCTCTGTTTTCCTTTAGATAATTTAGAATGACTGCTTTATGCTAAATGTAGAAAAACACAGTAATATTGTGAAAATTCTGCCCATCTCTGTCCTTTTTAGACCTAAAAATTATTAGATATGGCTCATTTTCCTCTTGGGTCTGCCATTGCAGTGATAGCACATCTCCACTGTTGATCTGGGAGTCATAGATCCAATGGTGGTGATTCATTTCGGGCACCTCTTTTATACTAGATTTAATCGCCTGATGAGGGTGGTTTTCTCTCTCCTTGTCTTGGACACGTGGCAGCAACTATATGGCATTAGGCAGAGCTCGACCTAAACCACTTACCGCCCATGGCCCACCCGAAATCCTGCCTATTTCAACATTCGCTTTGTATTTTAAAATATGCCTAAAACACTAAAAACACAGGAAAATTGTCATCCACGGACCTCAAATATTATACATATCACTTCCCGGACCCTTGTGGGTCTCGGCTTCATCGCAATTGCAAGGCCTCCAGGTTTCCTTGTATTTGGTATAAAAAATGAAAATACATAAAAACATTAAAATGTGGCTTTCCCCAGACCTGAAACATTATATAATATCATTCCCAGACCCTTTTAGGTCAGGGATTTATCGCTATTGACGCTACCAAGGCTCCCTTTGTATTTTCATTTATATAACGAACATATACCAAATACATTGAAAATGGCCTAGGCGAAAATCCCAAAATGTATGAAATCCCCACTATAATGTCGTCGGGTCTAGTTATCGCATCACACTTACACCTATGCATAGGCCATGCCTTATGGTATAATGTCGATGCCATACAATGATGCAACCCCATTGCAATCGGTGATC
>APFE030187892.1:22195-37965 GCA_000404065.3 Pinus taeda | reverse complement strand
TTTTATGATAATGAAGATATTAAATAGACTTAGGAAATTATTTTGTAAAAACATCTTAAGGTGAATGGTTAAAGCATAGACATTGGACAAGTATATTTGTATACTTCTGTTTTAAACTGAAACAAATCCAGGGCTAAAAGGAATGGATTGATTGCACTAGTCATCCTTCTATAACTTTCCAACATATGATGGAGTAAACAGATTGTAATTTGGGTAATTTTTCTAATTACAAATGGGAACATACTTGTGTATTGGCAGGGTGGTTACGAGGTCCCTAGAAGTGGAGTAAACAAGGTCCCTAGAAGTGGAGTAAACAGATTGTAATTTGGGTAGTTTTTCTAATTGCAAACAGGAACATAGAAGTGATGAATTTGAATTTTTCTTGGTTTTATATATAGTATTAGGTTTTTTCTCATGCTTTCTGTGAATGGCACGGGTGAATTTTATCTTACACCCACTAGATTATCGATATGTAATTTCGGTAATTTTGATTTCAAAAGATATTTTAAAGAAATGCAATGATTTCATTTTTGTATTCAATAAACACAAGATTTTATAATTGAATAAAATATTCGCCATGCCTGGTGAGAGATTCGCCAAAAAATTATATATACATATCATATTATTGATAAAATTGCCTTCCATTTTTCCTATATACCAGGGAGATTCGCCCATTTATTATACATGTAAATTTGGGGGGTTTCTTAAAATTTTCCCTAAGCCTAAGTGACTAAGTGTGTCTTAGGTCATAGGGTAGGAAAATTCTCTGCAGCTGAGTGCGCAGAGGCCTAGTAGTCCGCAGCTGAGTGCACATGGCGGAGTCGAGTCTGTAACCAAAGAAGAGATTAATAAAGAAAGGTTTTGTTACCAATTCATGTACTTGTTTCTGGATTAATGCATGTTTGATATGAATTGAAAATATACTATTTATTTAATACGCACACATGTGTGAATGATTTATATGGTTAAATATAACTTAACGCGTACAAATAAGCTAAGTTAATAAACTAATAGTGGAATAATAGTAAGGACTTTGGTAATAACAATGTTCGGCCCCCGAGTAGGGTTGCGTGAAGGTAGAATATCAGGCTGCGAGGTGCAGGAAAGTGCGCGTAGTAACGTGCACACAGGGTCAAACCACGAACCACTTGAACTCATCAGACATCTCCAGGGTGCAGAAACCTGGTTCTAGCACCGTCCCATACTACTTTGGGTGAGACCTCAGTCCGCGCTCCACGGACTGTTGCCAAAAGGGCCAGTAGTATCGGGATTTCTTTGGCTAAATTAACTCCGAACTTGGGTCAGGCCCCAATAAGCCAACACTTATCTGAGGGGTCATTTGATTAACATGGTACCACAATACTGCAAACATGGATTTTGATTGTGGTAAGCCCTGTACTTGTCCCTGTAAAATGACAATTTCTTCGTTTCTATCCAAATCTAACTCTCTCATTGGCAATTCCTTGTCTTTCTCAACCTGAGCTAGTTTAGTTGTTTAAGTGTGCTCAGTGCAAGCCATTTTCAACTTATTCCTTAATGGCTGCATCTCAGATTATGTGTGTTTCAATAGTGTTTTGATAACTTTCCTATTTTCTTGATGTATTCCTAATTTAACAATTACTTTCTTATAGACCTCATTTTGAATGTGTAGTGTTTTAGAATTTTCCTTTCCTTGCTTGAGCTGATTTGAAACTTTCTCCAAAAAAAAAAAACTTTAATTATTGTCAAAGAGATTTTGATTAGGTCATTATAAAGCATTTCCCTTGCTTTTATATGCAAATTAATATTTTCAGGCAGTGGGATGTCAACAACATTTATGGATAGATCTAATTTTTTTAAATTAGGTCCTAAAGGAAGAGACTGAATATTTGGATGCATGAGGGAGAATTTTAATTGGTTCCTTTCTAAATCCATAACAAAGAGTAGTCTTGTTTGATAAGTTAAATTTTCTTGTGTTGCTAGCTGATTTGTTATGTTTCTTCTCACCTTATGAATTTTTTTTCCCACTGGAAAAATCATAATTTTTCATTAAAAGTAGAAAAATTACATGTTGTAGATGCTTTTGCATATGCAGTATGTTCTTCTCCGACATGTGGAGAGATGTATATCTGTTATATCTAGTTCAAAAGATAATAAAAAATGAATCATCTCTCAAGATGTTCCTTATAAAAGCTATCTGTAATATGTATGAAAATATAAAACATATTGCCGCGCAGGGCATCATGTATGATCTGTTCAAAAGCTATGTACATTGTTCAAAAAATATCAAAAAGCTGTAACTATATCTAAGGGGCTGACCGCCCTATGGTAGTGTGCATCAGTATACGGTCGATGATAGTACTGATAGTAATCTGCACCTCACTGCTCCTGTATCAACCACTCACCTCTGGGAAGTGACGTGGCCTCCTTGGAAAGTTGATAAGTGCTACTGTTGTGTTCCCTGTAGATGTGTTGACAAGAGATGTCAATAAATTGAGCCTTCAGTATATTAATTTCCTCCAAAATGTTTTTGAGGGTGTGTGTGTGGCGTTCTGTTATATTGTTGAACCAATCAATGATAATCTTTGAGTCGCCAAAAATATGTATATGCAAGCAATTGTGCCCCAATGCAAAATGCAAGAGATGACGAAGAGAGATGATCTCAGCAAAATTGTTAGTGCCAGGTCCCAATCCCATCTTGACTTTGTAGAAATGTTGTTCATTTTTGAAGAGTAGAAAACCTCCCCCACATCCTTGCTGTTGTATCGAGCCATCAAAGAAGGCCCAAGGAGTGCTATGGTCAATGGGAGGAGGGTCGCGCGGAATTCTATTCCTAGGCTGAGGCGGGTCAGGCAGCGAATTATATGCAGCAGTAATGAGAGAGATAATGTGCGGCCAGTTGGGCGGTTTATCGTCAAAAATCATCCGGTTTCGAGCTAACCATATGTACCAGCATGTTATGACCGGCAAACATTGGAGTTTTGAAAGTTTGTGGTTATAAAACCAGGATTCCCATGCACGATTAATATCGTGACCCTCCCATTTACCTGTGAATAGGATCGAAGTTGATAAGGTTTTCCAGATTGTGGATATGGCTGGACAGAGTAAGAATAGATGGATACAGGATTCAGATGATTGTTTACAAAAGGTACACCAGGTCGGCCCGTATACTGCACGGTGCATTAGATATTCCCCCGTAGGAACAACTACTTTAAGAATGCACCAAAAAAATAATTTATGCCTGGGAGGAGTTGTGAGTTTCCAAACAGTCTGCCACCAAAAAGAGATCACGTCCGAGATTTTGTGCGATATCAGAGCAAGGTATCCCGACTTAGGGGTGTATATACTGTTTCCAGAGAGATGCCACATAAGTTCATCCGGTCCCTGTTTGATCCTTATATGAGCTTCCGATAAAGCAGTGATGTAATCTATCCAATTCTTATGCCAAACAGGTAGCAGATTAATTTGGTGAGCTGATTTCCAGCGCTGTTCAAATATAGAAGAGTTTTGAGGATCAGCAATGTCTGCCAGAACTCTTATCGCTTGTGAGTGAAGATGTTGTATGAGATCATCTGGTAAAATATGTCTACTTCCACAGCCCGGCCAAGGGTCCATGCTGATACGAGCTAGAGATCCATCGTTGACCCTCCAAACCAGGTTATCCCTGATGAGAGGCAGAGAGTTTAGGAGAGCCTTCCAAACAGAGGATATCCCTGTTTTAGGCCAGGCGAGGAGGCGAACCCAATCCAGAATATTGTGTGACGAGATGTATTTGTGGTATGAGATGCAAGCCCATAGGTTGTTGCCAGTAAGAAGAGTCCACCGCATCTTGGCAGCAAGTGCTTGTGCAAAAGAGGGGAGATCTTTTAGCCCCCATCCTCCCCATTTTTTGGGGGTGGCGATCTTCTTCCAGCCAACCCAAGCAAAAATGCGCTTTTCCTAATTCCCATTCCAGAGGTACCTGTTGCAGATTTGTTGAAGTCTAGCCAGAATACTTCTTGGAATCCAGGCTAATGCCATCCAGTATACCGGGGTCGCCTCCAACACAGCTTTTACCAAGACAAGCCTGCCTGCTCTGGAGAGATATCGGTGGCTCCATATGTCGAGTCACTTCTCTAATTTTTCCACTAGCCAGATCCAGTCAGTGATCTTTAAGCTGACGGGCTTTATTCTAAAACCCAAATATTTGAGACCATGATCAAGTGGATGGATGAAGTATGGAAAGCACTGTTGTGCAAGGAGAGATTCATGGATGGAGGTTCTGGATAGGATGATAGATGACTTAGAGTGGTTTGCAAGCATACCAGTGGCTGATGAGAAAAGATTGATGATGTTTGAGAAAGACCGTGAATCTCTGATGCTGCCATCCAGGAAGATCATAACATCATCCACAAAGAGAAGATGGGTAAGGGAACATTCATCAGTAATCCTGAGGCCATTGAAATCCCCATTTCTTTTAGCTGAGTCGATAAGCTGACTCAAGGCATCCATGACAATCAAGAAAAGGAGGGGAGATAGGGGGCAACCCTGTCTCAGTCTGCGCTCAGAATGAAAAAACTGGGAAGCCGAGCCATTTATCAGGACACTGAAGGTCGGGGTGGTGATGCAGGCCATAATCCAGGAAATGAAATTTTGGGGGAACCCGAGATGAATAAGGATCATTTTGAGATAGAGCCAACTGACGCGATCGAAAGCTTTTGCTAAGTCAATCTTGAGGATGATTGCCTTCAGGTGTTTGGTCCAGATAGAATGAAGAGCTTCCTGAGCTGCTCCCATAGCTTCATGGATCTGTCGATGTTCTAGGAAAGCAAATTGATGAGGAGAGATATGACGAGAAAGAATAGGGCGGATACGATTAGCAATGATTTTAGAAATGATCTTGTATAGCACATTACAGAGGGAGATGGGACGATAGTCATCAAAGGAGGAAGGAGAATCTGTTTTGGGGATCAAGGCGATGAAGGTGGAGTTGATGGCATTGTACATAGTGCCCGTCTCGCGACATTCCTCAATCACCCTTAATAAATCATTGCTGATAAGCTCGTAGAATGCAATGTAGAATTCAATGGTCCACCCATCCGGCCCAGAGCTCCGGTCTTTCTTGAACCATTTGATAGTACTCTCTAGCTCTTCAGGGGAGACAGGATCGAAGAGATGATCTGCCTCATCCTCATTAACAAATCTGGGAAAATGACCCGCAATATTGATGATCTCAGCAATGGAAGTGGCCTGGGGCTGTTTATAAAGATTCCTGAAGTGGGAGGATCCCATCTATGAGAGCTTTGGGAAGGTGTCAGCTACATCTCCATCAGGAGTGGGGAGACTCCATATGGTATTTTTAACCTTCCTGCCCTTTGCATAGTTATGAAAAAACCTGGTGTTTTCATCCCCGGCTTTTAGCCATGTGGCTCTGCTTCGAAGCCTGATGGTTTCCTCCCAATCCCTTAGGATTTTTTGTTTTTGAGTTTCGAGCTCAACCAGGTGTTCTTTGTCTGCAGCAGTAATGAAGCCCAAACCTCTTTCATCAGTGAGGGAGAGGATTTTAACTTCAATGTGCACGAGGGCAATATTATCCTGTTTGTTCTTCTCTCTGGCCCATTCGATTGACATATGCTTTAGCTGGGATAAATTCTTGCAGAATCCTTTTGCCAGTGAGTCCGCCCAATCTATGGGATTCTGTGTCCAGTAGTCCTTGACCAGCTTGATGTAGGAGGGGTCGTGTAACCATCCATGGTTGAATTTGAAGGGAGCTTTTGGCTTTTTGTTGGGCCCCGATAGTTCCAGATAGATAGGATAGTGGTCCGAAATACCACCAGATCCCACCCATTGCTTATATAAGTGTAGCTGTCGAAACATAGTGCCCTTCATAATGAATCTGTCCAATCTGCGAGCCAATGCTGCTTCGCCGATGCGTCTGTTCCTCCAGGTGGGGAGAATTTTGATCATGGGGACATCGATTAGGTCATGTCGCTCCAGAAGATCAGTCATGAACCCAGTGATTGGGTCAATATGTGCAGATGAGCCCCAGGATTCACTGTATCCCAGGGAAAAATTAAGCTCTCCTCCAATAATAATATTCTATGCCGAGAGAATATGTAGGCTCAGGAGGAGATTCCAAAATGTTTCCCTTTGTTGGCAAGGACCATAAATGTTAATAACCCGGAGGTTAGTGCCCAGGTCTGCCGAAAAGAGGTCTAGTCCCAGGAAACCAGGCCCCCCCAAGTCCCAAGATCCTTGATAGAAGTAGGGCTGTATCCAATAGCAAGACCCCCTGAACGTCCCGATGAGTCCAAATCCGAAAAGAGCCAACCCGGAGCAATGGAGGATAGGGCAGTCGTTATAGAGTCTGCGGGACCTAGGGTTTCTTGGAGGAGGATGATGTCAAAAAGCAGGGAAGTAATCATCCTTTTGAGGGCTAGTTTCTTGGAGGCACTAGCTAATCCTCTGCAATTGAAGGATAAGCACTTCATGGGGGAAGATTGCCTGGGGTGTTCATTGCTCTAAGAACCCCAACAATAGTGGATTGTCGCCCAGAGGCAACCTCAGCTCCCGCTTTTCAGATGGCCTTTGTAAGGTGAGATTTTCGACCCCGTGCAGATAATGGTATCAGGCTGGGGGGAGTGATGCCAAGCCCAACAATCTTTAAGTGGGAGCCATTTGAGTGAGGGCGAGGGCGGAGATTGTATTTATGGGAAGCACCCCTAGATGATGATGGAGATGAGAGAGGTGATGATACCATGCGAGTGGATGGAATGGAGGGGGCAATAACTGGAGAAGAGGGAATAGTGCAATGCGCCACGGATAGTGAAGGAGAGAGAATGAAATAACCAGTAGTGCAATTAGACAAAGGACGGAAAAGAGATATACCCGGAGCAGGCGTGGATGCGGAGGCCGCCTGAGCTCTGGTGCTCGGAAGTTGAGCGGTACCTTGCGTCGATCCAGGAGCCTATGTGGGAGAGTTGGAGGGGACGCCTGAAGCCAGGGTGCAATGAGCTGCTGGTGAAATAGGCCTCGAAGGAGTGGTGGATGTCGCCGGGCCCTCCTCTTGTTTTTTGTTAAGAGGGCACTCCTTAAACAGATGTCCCACCCTGTGACAGCGACGGCACCTGAAGGGCACTCCTTCGTAGTCGAGGATTTGAATCCGAGTATATTTGCCCTAGTGAAGTGTAATCATTTCCTCTAAACCGTCTCAAGTATCTAGATGAACCAAAATCCGGGCCAGAGTTCTGCTCCTGGACTCAACATAAGATCTATCGTGGTCCAGGTATGTAGCCAGAGCATTTCCGATGCGCATGAAAACCTCTTCATTCCACTATTGGAGAGGTAGGCCGGGGAGCCGAACCCATAGTGGCCCTGCCCCAATCTGCTCATGATCAGGATCAAAGAGGGGACTCCACCTTTTTAGCAACACCGGCGCCATCTCTATGTGCCAATATCTGGCCAGAACTAAATCAGCATAATTCTCCTTGGCAAAGTGAAGTGCGAACCATCCACGGGGGAGGACCTGCACTTCTGGGAGTTCTTTGAGAATACCCCCCCACATCTCTTTTACCCAGAGGGTAAGCCGTGTAGCAGAATATGCACGACCACGTACATGCCCGACCAAAATGGTATTTGCCATTTTTGTTGCTTCCCCTATGGCAGATGTCTCACAAAACCGAATGGAGATATCCCTGGAAGTGGCCTTGACACACCTATTCTTCTTCTTGCCTGAGCGTGGAGCTGATGGGTGATCCGCAAGGGGATCCGAGGAGAATTCCAGGGGGTACGCCTTCGATGAACAGTAACAGCGAGGGTCTCAAAAACTCCAGAGGGGGAAGGACGAAGGGTAGAAGGCCCAGTCCCCGACGAGAGAGGTGGTCCAGACGATGCCGCAGCAAGGAAGGAGGAGGGCAGAGAGTGAGGGTCGAAGGACGGTGACGAGGGAATAACGGAGGACAGGAAATGAAGGTTTCCCGGGGACAGCAGGGGGAGGTCAAGACCAGGGGAGTCAGATAGGAGGGAGCCCTTGGGTGGATGTGAGGGGGAGGGAGCTGGGATAGTGACAACCGGGGAGGGATGTGAGGGAGGTAGCAGCGAAAAAACCAGAAACCGGCGGAAGGAAAGATGGATGGTCGAAGATGACCTCATATTGGAGGGGGTCTTCAGTGTAATTGACCTCCTCGTTCGTTTCCATGACATCGCCGACAGTAACGGATGCCATGTTGATAATGACAGGTGGACCTGGAATGCCAGGACAGGTGCAACAGTAAACAGGTTCGCGGTAACCACAGATAGCGGAAGTCTCAGGCCTGGTGGGTTAGGGTTTCTGGTGCCCTAACCGAAACCCTCGCGGTTTGCCGCAGTGCGCTCCGACTCCATCGTCTCAATGCTCTTCCTATTATATATATATATATATAATATATATATATATATAATATATATATATATATTATAGATATCACTGCATATGTTCCCCACCAATGCGACCCACCGATCTGATCATTAGCAATCACTGATCGGTGAAGTCATGTGCCTGCCTTTAGTCTGTCCCATCTGCCCGGCCGATATGCAATTTTCCACTTAGATCTGGGCCGTTGATCGACCAGATCTAATAGTAGCTCTACAATGCCCAGTTTAAGCCCGCGGTAATGCTTTTTCATGGGTTTGGAGTGTTTTGAGCCTCCTGATAGTGCATTTCTGTCCTTCCAAGGGCTTTCCTCTTGCGCCAATTTTGATCATTAGATGATCTTTAAGCCAAAATTGAAAATGTCAAGTGTATTAATGGCTCCATTTGTGGGCATTTTGGCAGCAAGGCTAACATGATCAATAGAATAAGAGAGCGAAGATCATCCAAACAAGACTCAAACACATATTAGACACTTGAATTCCATAAATATGAATGCATAAGAATTGGGATCAACAATCACACCTTGAAACAACAGGAAAGTGACACCTATTTCTTTGTGTGATAGTTGAAACGTCACACTGCAACACTACAAGTTGTGATGCAATGGTTGACTGCAACCTAAAAGTGTGTTAAAATGTAGTTATGTGTCTATCCCATATCATTATGATATGTAGGACCATATAATGCAGAAGAGTGTGCTAGAATTACCTCTAGTGATGTAAAAAGGTGTGGCACATATAGGAGCATAAATAATTAAAAGCGACCCCTGTGATGGTAAAAAATGTGAACACGACACTTGCAAAAGCTAAAGAAATTTACAGTAACACATGCCAAAGTAAGGATAATAGGAAAATTCCAATTTTTAAAGTTAAAGAAAGAAAAACTAACTATCATAAAAGTGAGAGCGACACTTATGAAAGCAAATGTCAAAGGTGACAACTTGGAAAACTCATCGAATTAGAAGTACCATCGCAACAGAAGTGAGAGAGAGATTGTTGAGAGATGTTGTGCACTGACTATCAGCATAGGTTGTGTAGTGTAGTTTCCTTATGGACTACGCATTCATTGTCAATAGGGACTATGCAAGTATTCTAACTGAGCATTGCGCAAGGTCTATTTCTAGAGACTACACAAGCCTTACTCTCAAGAACTACGCAATGCTTGTCTAAGCTTGTAGAAGAAAGGTGCACTTGAGAATTCAACAAGGACTGGGCATGTGTGAGCAAGTGAAATTGACGCTTAGAACATGAGAATAAGACTTAAAAACTTTTCAAAACATCAACTGACCATGAAGTGACTATGACACCACATATCACAAGATCCTAAGTGGGTTCCAAAATTCAAGTCTTGGCAAAATTTTGGTGGTTTTTTTTCACAACGACAACACTATGTTATAATTGAAAATTTTTCCTAGTTGATAGCATATCCTCTATGTTATGTAACTAACTCACAAAATAGAACAAAATATAGATCAACGATTTCAAAATCAGCCTCTTTGAGGGGGAAACCTCCTTTACATTATACAAATGAAAAATTCTTGTATGATACAAATGACAAAACCTCCTTTCTATATATAGGAGTCTAAGGGGTCACAATATAATCAAAGCTAACATAACAATAATAATATAAGGGCACAACAATAGCAATAGTGAGCTTATATGGGGCACAATAATAACAATTTGGGGACAATAGGGGCACAATAATAACAATAAGGGCTACATTGACAATAGTAATGGAGGCTTTTACTATTATCGATCCTTCAAAAAAGTGTTGTCCTCAATGCTTGATTAGTTATGGATACTTTTGTATAAAATTATCATCCTCCCATGTGGATTCTTCAGTGGGTAAGTTCTTCCACTTGATGGGATACTCCAAAATTGATCAATTTAGTAGTCGTCGAGTAATTTTTTTTGTGACTACTTCAGGTTCCAATATGATTTTTCCTTCCTCATCAAGTTCTATAAGTATTGTTTGAATTGGGAGTTTGTCACCTATAACCTTCTTGAAGCATGAAACATGGAAAATTGGGTGCACGCGGGAAGCTGCAAGAAGCTCCAATTGGTATGCCATAGTACCAATCTTTTGCAACACCTTGTATGGACCATAATACTTTGGTGATAATTTATTATACTTCTTAACTTGCTTGAGGGACATTTATTTATATGGTTGTAGCTATAGGAATACATAGTCACCTACATAAAAGCTTCTTTCACTACTATGTTGATCTTCCTGTTGTTTCACTCTATTTTGTGCCAAAGTGAAGTTATCCATTACGAGTTGGAGAACTTGTTATTGATGCCCAATGTGATATTCCAATGCTTAAACCTTAGAATTCTCTCTTAAATATGATGTGATGGACGGTGGATGATATCCATAAAGTGCCATAAATGGGATAATTTTTTATGCAGTATGGAAGGAAGTGTTATACCACCATTCATCTAGAGGCAACCATTTGACCCATTGTATTTGTTTATTAGATACAAAGCGACAAAGATATCCTTCCAAACATTTGTTTACTATCTCAGTTTTCCCATCAGATTACTGGTGATAAGATGAGCTATCAGCGAACTGAGTATCAAGACAATAAAATAATTATGTCCAAAAATTTCTAGTGAAAATGGGATCTCTATCCCTTACAATAATATTTAAGCTTCCATGTAGATTTTGAATTATTTCCATAAATGCGGTAGAATTTGTACTAGCTTCAAATGGATGTGATAATGAACAAAAGTGTGCATACTTGGTAAGTCTATCAACTACCACCATGATGACACTATTTCCTTTGGACTTAGGTGAACCTATGATAAAATCCATCGAAACCTCCTCCCGATATTTTCTTGCAAATGATAAAGGTTGTAATAGACTTTGGGCCTTAATTGTTTAAACTTTATTTTTTTGGCAAACCAAACATTCCACCACAAACTTCTGAATATCCGATTTAAGGCCATCCCAACAAAAATTCCTTCTTAACCCTATGGTAAGTTTTTTAAAATCATGAGTTCCCTCTTAAGGGAGAGGTGTGCAATCCCATAAGAATATTTTTTTTGAATTGGGAATTCTTAAATAGGTATAAGTGATATTTTTACCATAGCTAATCATTTTTCCAACTAAATGTATCAGATGTATTGGGATATTGTTGTTACTTTTGAATGAGTGCTCACACTTCTTCATTATTCTTCCATTCATCCCTTGCTTCGTTTATCAAATCTGGTTGGATAATACAAATGGCATAATGCAATGCTTCCACATCCTCATCCTTTCTTGAGAGTGAATCTCCCACAACATTTTGCTTCCCTTTTTTGTAGACGATTTCAAAGTCATAACCCAACATATTTGTGACCCATTTTGTCTGCTATTCTGAAGATAATCTTTGTTCTAAAAATTATTTAAGACTATCATGATACCATTTTAGCTTGAAGTGTCTTCCCATTAGATAGGCTCGCTATTTCTTAAGTGCATGTAGTATAGACAACATTTCCTTCTCATAAATAGCTTTGCGTAAATACTTTCCTTTGATTGGATGACTTTCGAAAGCAATGGGTCTTTCTTATTGCATTAAAAAACACCAATTCCATTTCTTGAGGCATCACATTCCACAATAAAGGTTTTTGTGAAGTCCGACATATCTAAGATAGGTGCTTGGAAAATTTCCTCTTTAAGATGTTCAAAGGCCTTCGTTGCTTCTAGAGTCCATGAAAATGCATCTTTCTTCAATAATGTTGTTAGAGTTGCTGCTATTCTCCCATAATTTTTAACAAACTTGTGAAAATACCTTATGAACCCGTGAAATCCTCGCAGGTTCTTTATGGATGTGGGGATTTTCCATTCCTTAATGGTTTTAATTTTGCTAGGGTCTACCTCAACAACTTCATGAGATACAATATGACCCAGAGATTCCACCTCTTGTACTCCAAAGAAACATTTCGAGCTTTTTTGATATAAGTGTTTCTCCTCCAATAGTTTGAGCACCCTGTCAACATGTTGAACATGATCCTTCCAAGACTTGTTGTACATTAGTATATCATCAAAAAATACTAAAAAAAAAATTCTAAGGAAGGGTTTGAAAATGGAATTCATTAAACCTTGAAATGTATAAGGTGCATTGGTAAGGCCAAAAGGCATGACCAAAAATTTATAATGACCCTCATGAGTTCTAAATGTTGTTTCCAGAATGTCTTCAATCTTTATTCTGATTTGATGATATCCTAAATGAAGATCCAACTTGGTGAAATAAATTGATCCATGCAATTCATCCAATAATTCATCAATGACAGGAATGATAAATTTATCTTTATTAGTGAGCTTGTTGAGATCCCTACAATTCAAACACATGCACCATCACCCATCCTTCTTGTGAACCAATAATACTGGAGTAGAGAAAGAACTTTGACTAGGTTTAATTATACCAGCCTATGGCATTTCTGCAACCATACGTTCAATTTCACTCTTTTGGGCATAGGGATATCTGTAAGGCCCGATGTCTGGAGGAAAACTTCCTCGAATCAAATGAATAGCATGATCATGATCATGAATAGGTGGGAGGCCTTTGGGAGTATCAAATAACTTGGAATGATTTTCCAAGAATTTTTGGAGATTTGGAGAAATAAATGATTTCAATGTGGGAACCTCTAGTGAACATAATTTTGCAATTACATCTCATTGTTCTTTCTTTAGAATATTTTTCATTCTATTAGAGTTGATTATCTTTCCCGGTTTTCCTACGATACCCCTTAATTGAACTTCCTTTCCTTTCGAAAAAAATTTCATGAATATTTCTTGAAAATTAAAAGCTATTGTACCCCAGAACTATAGCCATTGGACTCCTAGTACAACATCAATAGCACCCATGAGAATGAAAAGCATTGGGCTATTCAATACATCTTCTCCCACGGATAGCTTGATATTATGGCTCTTTCTAGAGAAATTTATGGTTCCTCCACTTGTAACCATCACTTGACACTCTAATGCCAGATATAGGAAGCAATTCAATTCCTTGGCTATCTTACAATGAATAAAATTATGGGTACTGCCTGTATCAATCAACACTATTACCTTTTTCTTCTTGATATTTCCTTCTATCTTGATAGTTTGAGGATTGGTAATTTCGGCCACTACATTACAAGATATTGTTGGATTCATTTCTTCTTTCTCTAGGGTTTTTTCCTAGTGTATATCCTCTTCTTTTTACGTTTCTTGTTCCTTTTATTCCTCCTCTTCACAATCTATGTAAAATAATTTCTTCTTAACACACTTATGACCTTCAGTGTATTTGCTATCACAACTGTAGAAAATTCCTTTTTCTCTTTTTTCTTCCAATTATTGTGGTGTCAACCTTGTAGGTTGTGGAAGGCTAGGGAAATCAACACTTCTATCTTTATAGTTGTGAGTGGTAGGCTTCCTTGTTGCCATGACTTTTCTTTCCATTTTTCTTACCAACCTGAATTCCTTCTCCAATGAATCAGGTTCCCAAAGGTGAACCTCATGTTGGATTTTATCCTTTAAAGTCCTATGAACTCATCAATCCTATGCTCCTCTGTAATATCTTTTACCTTTATATTCAATTTTTGGAAGTCCCCAATGTGCTCCATCATTGAACCCTTTTGTTTGCGATTTATCAATTGGGTAAAAAAGGTGTTGCTTTTTATATCCTCATAATGTGCTACCATTTCCTCTGTAAAAGTTACCCAAGTGACAATTTGTTTATGAGAGAAAAGCCATTGATACCATACAAATTGATTTGGTTCCAAATATAAAGTTGCAATGCATACCTTTTGTGTGTTTTGCACATTATGGAGATCGAAATATTGCTCCATCTATAATATCCATGTTACGAGATCCTTGCCATCAAACTTCCTCATATCAATCTTTGCAACATGGTTGGTCTTCAGTCCAATGTTAGAGTCTATGAAATCATGATTAACATTTCTTTTGTTCTCAACATTCGTTTCCTTTACTACCCTTTCGGCATTAGTAAGCATTTCTTGTAGCAACATTGTGAAATTTGTGTTCAAATCTTCCATCCAACCTTTAAGTTTTTCTTCTATACCGTCCATCTCAGCTTCCATGTCATTCATCTTAGCTTCTGTTAGTGTCAGTCTTTACAGCCTTCCTCCAGTGATCAAATGTGCTCTTACATAGTGATTTTGAAGTGTCAAGGTCAAATTTTGTCATTTCAGTGTGTCTTCAAGCAAAATTTGGTCACTAGCCATTAGGTCTAGGGTTTGCCCAAATGTCAGTCTATGTCACTACCCAGCTGAGTCTATCATCATTCATAGGGTTTTCATTATCATGTCAGTGTCTAATGGGTCATTTGATACCTTGATCATGCTTCAGTTGCGCCCAGGCAAGGTCATTTCCCTCTCTTAGGGTTTTGAAGGCAGTTTCTCTTGGGCGGACAAATCATCGGCAAAACTTGTTTCCTGATGTTCATACACCTTCCCCTATCCTTAAAGTACCATATCATACACTTCCCAACACTCAGATTCCCCAAATCCTCATTTTTGCACAAACCCTAGTTTCTAGCTACAACCTGGCAATTTTCTAGGTTTGGCCTGTGATTTGCCCTTTTGGACCCCTTCCCCTCACTCAATCTCTGACATTCCACTTTCCCCTGCTTCCTAACATCCCTCCCCACTCCCAAAAATTTCCCCAAGAATTTAGAAGCCCCCTATCCCCTTCATTTCGATTCATTTCGACAAAATTCCTTGTTTCACACATCAGGGCAAGTTTCACTCAAATGATGTTTCAGAGCAGTCAGAGACGAATTTTGGAAAACGGAGAGAGGTTTTTGTCCGCCACATGCCAAGGAAGAAACACCTCCTTCACTTTTTACACAGGTTTCATGGTTTGAGAGAAATGTCAAAATTATCGGCGAGAACGAAAGTACTCCAAGGACGGTTGGCCAAAACACAAAAACGAAAGAAAACGCCCGATCCACTCCAAATTTTGGCCAAAGCCTCTTTGGCTGAGCATGGTACTTGATTGGGGACTCTCAGCCCAAATTTCAAGAAATTTGGAGAAAATTTTGTCATTTGTGAATTTTTTGTGCAATTTACAGGTTTTGGCCATTTGAAACGCCGCGCTCCAAGCACGACTATTTTGGAGGACTGCTCGGAATTTTGAAAACTTGGCATTTTTTGAAAGGGCATGCAAAGAGAAAAATTACCAATACTTGGGAGAAGCCTGATTTTGAGATTTGAGCCTCCAAAAGCTCAAAATACATCAAAAAAAATGACTTTCTGCCCACTTTTTGAGTTGCAGAAAGTGACCTTGGGAGAAATGGTTTTTGAGGGGGAAAAACAACTCCAAATTCAGAAATTCCACTTGGGGTGGAAAGTAGACAGACCAAGCTTTCCAATGAACCATCTTGCACCTGATTTGGACCAGTGGAACCCACTCAAAA
>APFE030187892.1:0-14607 GCA_000404065.3 Pinus taeda | reverse complement strand
TCTAATTCATATGGATAAGGCATGTAAATAAAATTAATAAAATATTCCATGGATACAAAAATTAAACAATTTAAAACTATTTAGGACACATACCTCTTTTTAAATTTAAAGAATTTTGATTGGTTTACATATTATGACATGAAAATTTCATTGGCAACTTTAGGCTAAAATTCCTTCTAATGCATCCTCCCTTCGGGCGCATGGCACACTCATGAAGCATGAATCCTTAGGGCACATGGTGTACTCACAGAGCATGAAGCCTTCATACTTCCCTCTTCCCTTAGGGCACATAGCACAGTCACAAAGCCTCAAGCCTTAATTTGAGCACACTACTTCGGCTCAAACTATTTTGCCCTCCTAGTTACTCTTAAGCACATAAGCACACTATGAAGGCTTAAATGATGATCACTTGTTCCTTCGATGTGCAACCTTGCACTATCCTTTGTTCCTTGAGCTCACAAGTGAACCATGAACCAACAAATGATTCTCCTATGTGATTCATACCTGCATCATTTGCCCTTAAGTTATCTCTCCCTCTTGCTTGAGTGCACAAGTGCACCTTGGAGGAATCATGTGATCCACGACCTTTCACTACCTTTAGTGCAATAATAATGAATATAGGAGCCTTCCTAAGACATTCATGAGTTTGGTTGCACCCTCCTAATCAAGCCTCCTTCGTTTAACCTTTTCACAAGCCTGTAATGAGTTTATCATTCCATGAGATAGGTAGTGATATAATAGATGTTTTAAGACTGATTTTGGTTTTTCATGAATGATTCTCATTGGTAGGAGTACCTTCCTAACATTACAAGGTAATTCTTAAAGCATATAGTAATAAGAACGCATAAAAAAAACCTACAGAGAAGAAGAACAGAGGAGAGCTATCATGGGGCTTGAAGTAGATCATGGATCAACACAGAAACAAGACATTGCATGATAAATCAGATGATTCAAAAGCTCATACAAGACCCTTTGGATGGTGAATAAACAACAAATTTTATCTTTCATGAAGATGAAACATATATTGGATCTACCATTAGGAATGCAAGATGAAGCAACAAGGAAGATAGCTTAGCATTGCTACCTCATCAAGAAGACCCTATCATTATTTCCAAGTTGTAACTTGTACACATATCATCATAATGGTCAATATGTGTCCATGAGCCATGCCACATCATGATTTGGAATTTATTGATGTGCTTCTAAGGAAAACGAAAAAATATAATGTGTGGAAGATGAAGAGTCACATAATCATATATGTCTAAAAGCCACATGGAGAATTCGAAAGGTTATTTAGAAGTTCAAGTGTTGTTTAGAAGTCCAAATGACATATTAAGGAGGTTAAATCAAGTGTCAAGGGTAGATTAAAGTTCATTCATCTTGTTATAAAAGCAACCTCATAACTCAAGCAAAGGGATTTTGGAGTCTAAAGCTTTGGAGAACTAGTATTGACTTCTCTACTTGGTATAGGGAAGAAGCAAGAAGTGACTTAATGTTACACTACTGGAACTAGTGCCACATCATTTTAACTATGTACTTGGGTCTTTTACATAATTGAAATTCAATGAGCCAACACATTTTCATGCTTGTATCAAAAAAAAAAATTAGGAGTGTTCTTGGGATGTCTATGATATATGTTGTGTTCATATGTACTAGAGAAATTAAACTATTTCGATGGCTTTGGTACTTATCTTTTTGAATATGTGATGTAGTCTCTTTAATAGTCATTATGTGAACTATTTTGCTAATGAATATTTTCATGCTCTTGTGTGTATCTCTTAAGTGAGTACTATTACTTCCTTCTAGAGACTTACTCTTGTCTCTTGTTCATAAAGGCTCCTTTTATACATTGTAACCAATGTTTCACAATGTCAACTCACTTGCTTGTTCAATGTCCATTTATATAAGCTCTTATGTTATATGTTGAAACCAAGGCAAAACGTTTTGCTATGGTGGTTGGGATGATACTCTAGATGGGGTTCCTACTCCAAATGGTGTGAGGCCTCATTGGGAATTCACATCAACGAGATCCCCAGTATGTTGGCAGTATCCAACACCATCAACATTATTGTGCTAGAATGAGGGCTAATTGAAAATTTGTGCCCGTTGAGTCTATTTTGAATCTCTTATCTTAAATGGCTCTTTCCCAATTCATAATATCAGAGTGCTTTTCCAACTTATCTCATGGTAAACTTTCAATCTCCATAAACATTCTTCATGTGTTGTCTCAATTCACATTTAATGGTAAGGGTGATAAATTTTTATCGAAACACATAAATTATTTTCTTGGGTTTTGTAAATCTCATGAAATTGATGTTGAATATGTTGTGTGTATTATATTCACCCTCACTGCTGAAGGTCATGTTAATTCATGGTGTCATACTTTACCATTTTCTTCTATCCATTATTTTCATCAATTTCTTAACGAGCTCCATCAAGCTTTTGATAGGTATGATTACTGAGATGTTTATAAAATATCAATCATCTTAAATGGAACCTAATGAATCAATTGATGATGTTTCTAATAGATTCCTTCATTTATGTTGTGAGTTTTCTGAAGAGGATATGTATTGGGATTTCTTTAAGCAAAATTTTAAAATTTTGGCTGGGATCTTTTTGAATAAGTTTGAATCAAAACCCCATAATGTTTCCACTCTCCCAAATCTTGTAAATCATGAGACACAACTAAATTTAGAGGAGAAACCTACTATTCCTTTTGTTCCTTATCCTTCTCCTTTTCGAGTATCAATTTGGGTGCCTCATTGTGAAAATGATCAAGTTGGGAAATATACAAATCAAATTCCTAATCCATCTCCTCAAACTTCTTTCTCTTTTTATAATTCTAATCCAATAGAGGAAATATTGGAATGGATCATGAAGATTCATGTAATGGTTAATCCTTCCATACCTCATGATGATATTTACACTCATAACCCCACTCTAGAATCTGATTTTAACTCCTATCATCTTCTATCATCTCTTTCTCATGATCCATTACCCCTTGATTTTCTTAGTCAACCTATTCAAAATCCAAACATTGATCATGTGCAAGGTGGTCACTCTTCACAATTAGAGGAGTAGGAAAGTGAGGATTCTTTTTATATTTCATCTCTTTTCCAAAAATTTCCTTGTCAATATAATGTTATTCAATCCTCGATTGATTTTAAATATAGCAATCTCAATGATGAATCAAATTAAATTAGTTTTCCTAATCTATTTAAAGCCTTGGAAAACTATCATCTTAATGATTCAGATTCCATTAATGTATGTAATGATGGTTTCCCAAGTGCATCTTTTGATATTTTAGTTTCTCAAGAAAAATTTATTTTGAATGATTTAGATATTGAATCTATTTCGGTGAAGGAATATTTTCTCCTAGAATCTTCTTCGTCAACTCCTTGTTCCTTGTCTCATATTTCCTATATGTCTTACTCCACAAATCTCCCACCCAATAAGAAGAAATAAGATTTTTTACAAGGAAGTGAGATCATTCATGATAAATAAGTAAGTGACCAACTTATCAAGTATCCTTTCCATTCCTTTACATTTCCAATTTTGCATGAAGAAAATTCTTCTATCTAGGTTACTCATGAGATTTGTCCAATCTATCCATTTTTATATGTGCAATTAGAAAAAAATTATAACTTGGGTAATCTATTTGTGGAAGATGTAAATTATAACTAAATCAATAATGTAGATGGTTTTCATTTGGAGAGTAGTGATCTAGTTGAAATTACTAGTGGTACTTGTCCACACGCCATGCATGATCTGATTTAATTTTCAAAATGAAATTTTACAATCTTTGAAAATTCCAGGAATTGTCAGGACTTGAGGAAATTCAACTTATATTGATGATTATGTCAGATTCTCACGACTATGGTAAAGTCCAAAAACTAAATTACATTTGGAGTTCCTTGCAAAATTATTTCCTTTGCATGGTTTCACTTAATGTAAATTCCTACTTGAAAGTTGTATGGTATTTTGGGTATAATTTGGAAAGATTTCAATATTTTATTTCTAGTGGGATTGAGAATCCTATTTCAATGGATCATTCCTCATGAAAATATCTTATATTTAACTCAGATTAGTAATGTATATCTTTCGTGGATGTACAAAGTTGTAAATTTGATCATTATATAGATTATAATTGGCCAAAGGATTCATACATGTCACATTCTTTTGAAAGTAACCAACTCCTAATATTTCTTGTGAATGTCTTGATGCTAATCCTTTCAATATTTACACTAGATATACTATTGAGTGTGAGTGAATTTTCCTGTTATTTGTTCAATGAAGATCCTTGTTCTCTTCCACTACATCACGATTGATTTCATGTGCTTGCAATATTGGCATTCACTTTTAATGATTATGATCTCAGCCTAGTTTATAGCCAGTCACTAGTAGATGGTTTGTCATATTCCACATATGAGGAAGATGATTCTTTCATTCAAAGAATTTGTAAGGCTTTTCAGACGAATTTATCTTTTTTTTCTCCTAACCAAGAATGTTATTCCCTAATCAGACCATGTGATCATGGTTCTTGTTCTAACAACTTATATTCAATTGATCATTTTACCACTAGTATATCTAATGATGGTTGTTTTACATTAACTAATATTATGGTTTATCATCTCAATATTTAGACACTTGTCAATTAATTGAGGCACTTCATCCTTCGTTGGTTGTTATGTCAGATCCTCTCTATCTTGATAAGCGTTCTAAATATGATCAAATTTATTTTCCCTTGCAAGATTCTCATCCTAATTCCACACTGTTGATTGAAAATTATTTTTCCCAACGGTTTCAGGATCTTTGAGAAGATTCTTTTGAATTTCAAGATCCAATCTATCATCAATTAGAAGCATCCTGCTTAGCAATCCCCTTTACTAAAAGAAAGTTACAATCTTTCTCAATGGATGCTAAGGATGCTAATATAAGTATGGGTACATTCACAAGGATCTAGAAAGGTTTGTTTGATTACGATTTTCATCGAAATAGTAAGTTTTTTAGATGGGAAAATTCAAGTGTTATGACACATCTTTCTTAATTTAAGAAATGTCCTCAATTTTTTGTTCAAGATTTTCAAATTCTTGTCTTCTCTATTGAACATTACTATATATCAGTTGTAATTTCTCGTATCTTTGTGTTTGCAAGTCAAGACCAATTACACTAGCTTCATTAGAAATATTATTAAACATGGCCCTAACCTTCTATTTGGTTAGGTTAGGAGTAGGCATAGTTGCATTTAGTTTCCCTTGCACTGCATCCATCCTCTGTTCTACTCTCCATCTAGTCTCTACATTTGTTTTTTTTTATTGTTTTCTATTTTGAATGTTGCATTGAAATCAACCTCCATCTGTTATGCTCTTTTGATTTTGTTTAGTGGTTTTGTTTTTTATTTTATTTATTTTTTGCTTTATCAGACTTTGCATGAAAGATACTCTTATTTTTCTCAAAAGAGAATGTGGCAAAACTTGAAAATGGAAATTGTTATGATGATCAATGCTTGGCTAATCTATTACCTCTTCTCTATCTGGGTTTACATGTCTTTAAATTCAATGAGTTCTGAATGGAAAATATGATCCACTTGAACATAAATCCTTTGGTCAAACTATAAATCCCATATCTATTCTAAGATCCTCATTCCTCAACTTGACATTGTAAGTAATATTGTTTTTTCTTGCCGATCCAATTAAGTAGAGAAAGGTAAGGAGAAAATAAAATAGCGAGAAAACCAATATCAGAGATCTATATTACCTTCTCTAAAGGAACAACCTCTCCTACTCTCAATAATTTGGGATCCCTCTTCCACCCGTGAAATAAATAAGTGCCTAAGCACAGTTCTAAAAATAAAATAAATAAAGGGTGAAAGAAGAGAAATCCTTCCTACACAGAGAGGTGAAACAAGTAGCTTGGTCAAGGTATTATTTAGGCTTGCTAGAAGTGAAGTAATGCTTATGTTCCTATAGTGACTCCATTGAGGTAATATCAAAGCCTAATGGCAACAGAGCAATACTTGAGATGAAAAATCATACTTTGATTAACTTAAACTCGAATTTATATATTACCCTTTCATAGGTCAAAACGGTTGTGATTTGGAAAGCCTTTTTATGTGTTTAACTAAGGGAATGGAGGGTATTATATCTCTAAACATGTTAAGTAGGGAAGCCAAGGTAATCTTCAAGATGTACCAATACTTCTTGAAATACTAAGACTTTTCGCTTGGAGAATTTAACCTAAACAAAGAACTTAAATTTCCATCTGTTGGTCACAAAGTGTTGACACTACGATCAATGCCCTCCAAATTATCCTACACTTGAATTTCAGAGACTATTGAGGATCTTACGATCTACCAGATAGTGGTTACTCTTGGGACAATTAATTTTTCCTAAAGGATCAACTAACCTCTACACATTAGAATTTCAAACTGAGGTCTAGTCTATTTATTTCAAGGTTATCCATAAGGTATATGCAAGAGATAATGCTATTGTAACTATTACTATTATCCTAACAGTAAACAAAACTATAATGGTAAAGGAATCAATTTAGGACACAATTATAAAATCTGTTTCTAAATAAACCAAATCATTAAAATCAACAAATCCTAAATACTTTCTACAGAAACAACAAAGGAAAACTATCAAGTACTAAGTTTCTACCTAGCGAGCAATAGTCATAGAATGAAATAAACAACACTTCAGGATTATACTACTAAAAGGAACTTCTATAGAAAGTAATAGAAAGTCAAGAAATTCAATGATCCTATGATAATCTACAAGAAACAACAACAAAGTAACAACAATCCCATATGACTCATATAAGGTGAATACAACTCTGGAACAACCAACTATAATTTCATTTTAAATCAAAACATGCAATATTACAATTAATTTAACTAATAGATGATTGTAAATCAAAAGCAATCAAATAAAGAAGTAATTGAAACAAAAGAATAGAATGCAAATTTAATAGTACAGAGGAAGACATTGTTTCTTCTAGGATCGGGCTCAACCCACTGGAATCGAATTATATTGTGAAATAACTAAGGACAAAAGATTAACTCTAGATAAGAAAATCTTTCATTGAATTACAGAAGATCAATTACAATCAATGTCTTTACAATTTCACAACTTACGTAAAAAATATTACAGTTGAACAACCTCTCTTGAGGCTGCATCCATAATCTTTATACTACGACTGTAAAATATAAGAAGAAAAAATATATTTTTTCTAAAGAGAAGTCCTGAGAATCTGAAGATTCTAAAGATGCTCATTTTTAAGTTACAAAACACCTTAATATTTCATGGATAACAAATTCAAGACCTTGTCCTTAACTGATTTTCTCCAAATAGGAATCAACTCCATTCAAATAGCGATGATTGGTTAAGACAACATCATAATATTTTATATTCTACGATCAATCAAATAAACAACACCAGGTTCCAACTCATCGCTAGGTCCATGTTCAAAATAAGGATCCAACCATGAGTAAATAATGTTTTTGTGATCAAATCATTTCATCAAAGAAATAGAATAACAAAAGTACATCAAATTCTTCTAGAATCTATATTACATAAATTATTATATAAAATAATATAATATAAAAGCTAATCAATACAGTAATGAAATTCTAACAATTACGAAGCCCATCATCACCCCGCAACTTACCTTTTTGCATGACCTCATGCAAACAAATGATTAACATCAAAGGTAGTTCCGGAGTAAGATTCATAATATTCTTCTCCTTTGTGTCTGAATCCATTCCTACTTCTTAGTTCCTAAAAGGCCACATACTTACTTGCCTCTAATAGATCATAGTCATATCTATAATAAGATTGTGGGCACTAGAACATGGGACATTTATACCTGCACTCTGTCCAATTGATACCTTTTTCCCAATACCATGTGAACGTAGTCGTGTACTCTAGTCATCGCATATTGAAAATTATGGAAGCCAAAGGGCTCTCTATTTTTTGACTTCATTAGGTGATACCTTCCGTTTCACTTTGGCTCCATGAATAGCCTTACCTCTGATATATTCTAGGTATTCCAATCATGAATGTAACACATCATTATAAATATGTGCAAGAACATAAGAAACACCTCGTTATATATGAAAATATTATGATGATTAAGTCTGTGAAAAGAATTTTGGGGATCTCCTTTGACCCAGAGATAAAGACCATATTCACTCCTCTAGAAGGTGTGGTAAGATTTCTCCCATTTCACCTGGTTTTAGGAAAATGATATGAAGGCCTAGAACTAAATAAGCCAATAAATGGAACAAAATTTTCATTCACATGTTCCTCCAAAAAGAGATTGTGCATATATAGTTCAAACAAAAGGTATGTTATGTGCTCATCCAATTTATGGAAAGTACTAATAAAATCCAACACATTTTTTAATTCATAGATTTTCCCAGACTATATGGCTTTGGCTTTGAGCAATAATTATCATTCAAGCAAAAACAAGGCATAATTTGGTGTTGGGGACCTACATGCCAAGGCATCTAAATAAATGGAGAATATTTCCTTTTTTTCTCTATGGCCTTATTAAGGAGGTCTTTTAAGGCTTGAATTTTCTTCTCAACTACTCTCGTTTTTGCAAGAGCTTCATCTTCTATTGCTGCTATTCTCTCCTAAATTTTTGAAGAAGTTCCTGATGTTTCTTCTGAGGCACCACTTCTACCTAGTATCTATCTATAGTCTCCTGCTTTCTATCCATATTTTTATTGAGGACATTAATGGTAGCCTCTACAATTAACGGATTATAAAGAGGTACAACCTTTGTTTTCACTCCTCTTTCAATAAGAACATGTGGTGGATATATTTGAGTCTCTTCCTCAACAAGAATAGATGGAAAATCTATTATTTGCATTTCAAAATTAGCCTAAGTTCCTACTTCAGCAGAAACAAAGGCAGAATCTTTCTGGACACTTGATTCTACATAAATAAGGAATTACTGAGAGGGAGATGAATCAGTAACTGTGAGGTTCTTAAAACTTTTAAGAATAAGTATTTAACTCTTTCCTCTAATGCCAATTACTTGTGAGAGATTTCATACACAATACTAATGAAAAAAAGAAAAGGCATTCACATGTACATACAATAAATCACAAGAGAATCATACACATATTGACAAAAGTATTTTTTTGTGGAAACCGAAAGGGAATAAAACCACCAATCTCTTTGTTTTTATGATGTGAATTAAACACCTACTTAATTACATCAATTTGTTTGTGAACACGCACTCATAGGAGGTACTGACCCCCTTAAGATAGCAAGCCCATTCTTGCCAAGAGGTACCAAACTCTTATAAATGCAGGCCACCACCTACTCTAGTTAGTGTTCTACCTTTCATACAATTTTCAAAATAAAAATAGGGAAAAATAGATATACAAATAAATACAAATCCGATTCACTGGAGTTCTCCTCTGAATTACGTGCCTCGCTACTCTTTAAGCTCTTATCACATCTTGTAGCAACACTCTGTCTCAGTTTAAACACTTGGGACATTGAACCACTTTCGCATACTCAACTCTGTGCTCTTTAGCTTGCACAACAATAGTGTAACCCCCAATTTCCTCTTTTTTGATCACTAGTTTTATTCCCCTTTCACACAATGAATGATGCAGTCTTTTTCAACCATAATTTCTCCATATACACTCCCTAAGTGTACTTCTACACTTAACACTCCTTCCTTCCATTGTGTTTGATACATAGGCACTGGAGCCTCGTTAATCACTAAGAATGGGTTTCATTCTCTCACCCATTGTTGCTGCATTAAACACAAGGATGGACACCTAAGTGTTCCCATGTTGAGATATAAATCCTTAGTCAACCTACACACTCCAACAAGGCTCTTGTTCTTTCTATGAATAAATCTCCCTTCCCTGAGGGTCTGACCTTTATTCAGCTCAATGATGTGTTCACAAGAGATCATAGATATCTTACATCAACTCGAGACGGGCCCAACAATGTTCTCTTAAAATTGCGGTCCTCATCGCCCTTAAGTAAGCGATCTTGATAGTCACTATTTATTCTAGCAACCAAATATCCTAAATAGATTTACTCTTAGTTGTCGTTTCATTCATCCTTAAAGGTTTGTGCTGTAGTATTGGAGCCCCTCATTTTGAAACTTTTATTAAGGTGACATTACAAAACCGTGAGATTCTGATAGTAGCCTTTAGCCCCTTTTGCTTCACCCCCTATTGTTTTTCACCATAGGACCAAGTGTCATCATCAGAGGCATAGTGTTTAGGTGTTAAGAACTTTAAGATCCTTCTGAGGGACTATCTCCTTGTGTTATTTCTCTATGACCTTGGTTCTTTGGGCTCCATGACCAACTGCCAATAATCATCAAAAGCCCCTAGTATCATAACTTTCTCAAAATTCAGTTATAAAGGAGTTACAAAATCTGGACCTCTAATATTCTGACCTCCGATATGACATCATGCTCTTAGCATCAACCCCAAATGCCATCTCCACCGTGCTGACACATGCCCACTATATTTTCCCCACTAGGCCACTCAATAATGTTGAATCTGACTACCACATGCCCTTCATACAACCATGTCATGTTTATGTCATCTTCCATCGTCATATCCTGAGGGAAAATCAACTGATTCCATGTGTCATGTCTGAGGAGAGAAATAGGGTCCCTAGTTCTTGGTTTTACAAATGAATTCCTTTGAAATACCTACTCCTCGCAACCCTCGTTGACAACGAAATGCCAACAACATTTGAAGCCCCCTATATCAAAACTTCTTAAAAGTGAAATTATGAAATCTCCAACCTCCAATATTTTGAGCTCCCAAACCTCTAACGTTTTAAGAATCGGCTCCCTTGTATCGTATCAGAACTTTCTGAAAAAGAAATTATAGTGAGGTTATGAAACCTCCAACCTCCGATATTATGACCTCCAAAAACTCTGAAGCTCTGAGAATCAGATCATTAGTATCATCTCAAAAATTTCTAAAAAAATAGTTATAGTGAGGTTATGAAATCTCTCACCTTTGATATTCCGACCTCCAACCCTTCAAAGTTCCTATGTTCCAAAATTCAGGGTCCAAATATTTGTCTTTCTTCCCTAGTTCCAAGGCTCTAAAATTCAACCTCCTCCTAAGGACTTGAAGACCCATACTTCATCTATCAATAAATTGTGATCCTGAGATCCATTTATGGACTTCCACATATAGTTGGAAACCTTTTACAAAGAAATTTCAACTGGAGAAGGTCTGATGCAGTTGTTAAGCCCATTTTCTACCTAAAGCATGGCTACAAACTCTTTGCCTGGAAGCTATTACTTCTGACCACAATGCTAGTCTCATTGACATCAATGTCAACATACCAAGTGCCACCAATCAATCATACAATGTCAATTGTCCAACAACTTCAATGGAGGCATGTGTGGGGTCGATCTTGGTTTCAGTCTCCTGACTTTCTGGCTTCCTTTCACCATTCTTCACATGACCCTTATGGGATTGCCTACGACCCTGTAGTCATGTTTTCAATTTTCATACCTTCCTTTTCACTCTCATGTTTTATTTTCTTAATATATCAACTTCTTTGTGGAGTTTACCTTTTTCTTTGGCTTTCATAGCTCTAGTGCTTCTAGTCCTTTGAACAATGTTTTTAGTCAGAACTGTGCGAGCAAAAGGAATCAAAACAAAAATTATCACCTTGGCCAATTCAAAAATAGTCTCTTGAGTAGATTCAACTATCAAAGGGTCAATAGATGAATTCTCAACTTCCAATGTTATTTTATCAGCTATAGATTTCAGGCAGTCATTGAATGGAGGATTAATTTGAGATTCAACTAGAAAATCAATATTTCCATCTCAACTGTCACTAATCAAATATCTCTGGGGAAATTGTGGAGCCATGTCTTCCACAGAGGAGGGCTCTAATATAATAGTGACGATGTTCTCAGAATTATCTTGGAGGGAAACATATCCAGGATCACAGATGATTCCAAAATGACAATAGTTGAAGAATTGACAGGAGTGGTTGCAAATTGAAAATTAGGTGAAGCATTGTGGTCAAAAAGGTTTTCTTGATTATTTACAGATTCCCCTATTGTAATATTTATTAGTTTGTGCATTTTCCTGTGGGGTATATTTTTCATCAAAGTTTCATTTTGATTTTCCTTGTTATCTTTTTCTAACTCCTCATTATTAACTCAATGAATGCTCAATCTTCTAAGGAAATTCTTTGGCCAATGTCAAGGTTTCCTAGGACTGCTTCCTAATTCTGGTGTGTTGGACTCAAACTTCTTACAACTAATAAATTAATAAGCCCATGATGAATAATGACCGAGGCTTGTTCTTTGGATCTTCTTAGCCTATCAGTGGTTTCGTGTAAGAGTGAATTCTGAAAATAAGGAAGGTTTATAGTTACCTTTTGCCTTAGATATTCCATTAATTTAAGATGGCATCCAATCACCACATCATACCTTCCATTAGAGGTAATATACCTTTGAGTGATGCTGACTAATTCTTTCCATGTCTCTGGTAGTGAATTCAGGTTATACCCCTTTCCTTTCCTGACCAACTCTTCTCCAGGGTTTGAAAACACATGATTCAAACTTAAACATGAATGCAACAAATTACAGACATAACCTTAAATACATAGATGCAACAAAAATAACGCTTCATTTCATTAATATCAAATACTTAAATATGCTTACAAACATAATGGAAATAAAACTAGCTCGGGAGATTCTAGCTTATCTCTGAGAAGCGATGTGGCAGCTACACTCCTCTCAAATGTGTTACAATGATGCTCAAGATCCTATTTATTATTGAACAACAAGGAAATCCCTAAAAAATAAAAACCCTAACCTCGGGAGATGAAATGCCAAGAGTTTGTGGGCCATGTTGTGGTTAGTTGGGCAGCCAACTTCTCGGGGTTGTAACTTGGTCATTACGATACCTTGTTGGAAACATCTCTTCGAGCACTAAAATATTTGTGATATGCCCTTACCTATGGCAATGGGTCTATTGAAGACATCAAAAAACATCGTTTAGGGGGTCAAATCTGCTCAAAACGTTCAGGACTCGAAAAAAATGATAAAAATAATAAATGTTGCAATAAGCAAGGAAACAGATGAAATCGACTGGAGGTCTAGGTGGAATAGGAGGGTGGCCATGAATATCTACCTAGATCATTCCTCCCTCCTTAGGAAGAAATGGTCCCCATTGCATGTAGAGCCTCCATGAGGTGAGGAAATTTCTGTTGAACCTAGCCCTTGGTGAACTACATACCCTAGTGAAGGCGTTGGCTTGCTTTGACAACTCAATATAGTTGGATCCTCTATTAGCGAGTGATATTGATTTGTGTGTCCATGATATGATCAATTGTGGCATGTTCTATGCAATCTGGGTTTAGCTCTATTGGTGTGAATTGTTCTATAATGTTGGATGTGTCCAACAATGGTGGAAAGTATGGCTACATGCGATCTACATTCAACACACGGTGCAGGCCAAGGAAAGGTGGAATGTTGAGCTTGAAGGAATTTTACCCTATAACCTTGGTTATGGTGTATGGCCCATATCAGAGTGGGCAAAGCTTGTGGTGGGTCCTGCAAGGCGCTCCCTCTGTAAATGTAGCCAAAATTTTTCTCCCACCTGGAACTTGTGCAGCACCTGATGCTGATAATGATGCTCCTTGACTTAGAATTGGCTCTGTACAATATATCGTGGACCATCTCAATGAATTTGTTAGGCCTGTTGGCTTCAGACACTTCGGACTAGACATGGGCCGAATCTTCACGAGTGGCTGCAAATGGCATGGCCCCATCAATGGGACATAATGGATGGGATCCCATCCCAACCTGAAAGGGGTTGTGGCATGTCGAGCTATGGAGAGCTATGTTTTAGCTATGCTCAACAAAGGTAAGGCTTTCATCCCATGTGCATGGATGCTTCAAGTTGTACATGAGAAGAATGTGTACATTCATTATGTTGACGAGCTTTGTTTGGCCATTAGTTTGGTGGTGGAAATTCATAGACTTAGCAAGTTTCGTATCGACCATCGACTAGAGACCTGACCAAAATGCACTTATGATTCTGCTATCCCGATCTGAGACAATGGACTATGGGATCCCAAAGTGTACCCACACTCACTCAAAGAAGAGTTTATAAGTGGCCTCTGCTATGATACTCTTCTTGCAGGCCACCATAATGGCCATCTTAGAGAATCTGTTGATGACCACGAAAATGAAATCCTTCTCGTGCTTAGTAGAAGGAAGGCCTGACATGTAATCCATGGAGATGGATTCCCAAGGTTGACTAGGAGTAGGCAGAGGAGTATATCAGCCTCACTTCTTGATGGTTGGTTTCGAAATGGTGCAGGTAGTGTAGGATCAAATATACTTCCCAACATCTTGATGAAGGTTTGACCAACAAAAATACTTCTACAGTACTGCCACTATTTTCTCTACCCTTAAATGTCCAATGAACAGACTATAGTGTGCCTCCAAATCATCTTAGCACACTTGCTTGGAGGAACACAAATGTGTCTCAAGTGGCATAACAGTGCATCCTGGAGGTGAAAATTTGTAACTTTCTTACCTTCCACGAGCGTCTAGTATGTGTTGTTGACTTCT
>APFE030187890.1:0-23041 GCA_000404065.3 Pinus taeda | reverse complement strand
AACCTACCTATGGTTTTTCGGTCCATAGTTTTGGACGCGATGGTTTTCGGTCCATGGTATTGGATGCTTTGGCATGTATAAATATGTATTGTAACATTGAAAGGAAAATAATGAAAAATCAAGCTGCTAGTCTCGGTTTTGAGATCCAGTGGGAAATCTTTGTGTATATGTGTTTTATGGGTTATGCTCTCGCATTTTTATTTTCTTGTGATTTAGAATTTGTATGCAGGTAATTTCTATACGGGGTTAAAACCTACATGACCTAGGAATGGATCCCTAGGTATATGTTTGTTCGTATGATCAAGTTTTCTATATGTATGATTTTAATGTGTTTGTTGGGTTTGCCTGACATATATTGTTATGATATGCTTATGCATGATGATAAAATCGTATATATGCATATTTGTTGACCTAATTATTGATGATCGTAAGTCCTAGGGTTTGGAACTAAGCCCTAGTCAAAGCATGATATTCTAGGATGATATTGTTTGTGAATTCTAGGGTTTTTTAGCTAAACATTAGTAGAAGTTAAATTCTCTAGTATATGATTTGACAAATGTCGGATTTATGAAAGATTCCTAAAAAACTGAAATTGTATTGTGATCAGTTTGATTGTTGAGAATTAGTAAATGAAAATCTATGGTTTATATGAAACCCGAGTAAACACTATTCACGTTGTTGATTGAGTTGTGATTGGTTTTTGAATCTCATGTATGAAATCTAGGGTTTGTATGAAATCCTAGTAGGAAGTGTAACATATGATTTTAGATGCATTCTTATAGTGGTCTCTAGGTTTTTCTATATGTTATAAAAGAGTTTGTCATATATTTGAAAGAAATATTGAAGCCCTAGATATAATGAGATAAATATCTTGAGTTGTTAATGTGATTTACAGTTTGTAACAAAACTTAGGCAAGAATTTAAATTGTATAAGTAAATTCTCTCGTTAATTATGTTTATAAAGTCTAATGCTTCCATTATTGTATGATTTTGATGAGGTTAACTTCATGCTTTTATAGATTTGGTTGTACTTGCTATCTAAAGTTGTTCAGGTACATAATATTCAAGATGGTGAAAATGTTCATTTAATAGGAATGATGAAGAAAGTTATATGGATGATGATGGTCATGATAACTCTAAAGGATGGAAGCCATGAAATATTCTTCTATGTCATAGAAAAGAATTTGATCTCCCTAGATGAAGAGGGAGCTTGGGTATATTTCTTGTATAGGAATGATTAGATCCCCTATATTTAAGAGGGAGTGATGGATATGGTTCTCTACTTCATGTGTCATGGAACTAGACCAGGACTAACAGCCGTAAGTCTTACTGAAGGCCATGAGTGAGAGAAGGACACATCACTCTTGTCTTCATGGAAACAAGTCCCTAGTTAAGAGGGAGGGCATATTATAGTCATGATGGTTACCTTCAAAGAAGAAATTGGAGAATGCATTTTGAGGTGTTATCAAAAGAAGGAAAGCAGGATCTGGTTATAGAATATGTTGTTGCATGCAAAGTAGGGAAGAAAGTTGTATGGTTAAGGAATATTATGTCAAGATTCATTTGGAAATATCTAAGTCCTACCGTGAAATGTTGAGAAGCAACATCAAGATGCTTGAAAGACCCCGAAGGTTTGTGTTTGCTTATGTACATTTGAAAGATTGTTACTGATTGGGGTTGTGTTTGTACACGTAAATCTCTCGAAAGTTTTGATAACATGTTTTAAATGCTTGTTGTTCTCAATTAGTTTAATCGAGAGAGATTTATTGTTACTAATCTATTTCATCAGGATGAATTTTCTACTGATTGTGAAAATTGGATTTGTTGAGGCTTTGTGAGTGAAGCATTTCCTAGGAGGACATTTGGCCGACACTATGTGTTTATGTCTAGATCTCGAAGTATCATGGGTCAAATTGGTCATAGAGTTCTAACCTCGAATATGCACCTAGATCCTTAGGTTGGTGGTTGGAAAGTAAGTGTGATGGTACCTAGAGAGGATGAAAGCTTTAGTCCATCCTAGTCCCACTCGAATATATTTCCCTCATGAGAAATCTAGTCCATGTCATTGTGGTGCCTAAATTGTTGAGAGATCTAAGATAGATTTCCCTCGTCAGGAATCTAGCCATAGCATTACGGTGCCTAAACTCTTCATTGTTCACATGTTTGGAGATCTTCCTTGTAATTGTATATGATGAATATATACCTAGTTAAGAGGGAGTGTTGAAGAATGTAACTAGGTTCGGTCTTCATAATTGTATTTGAGTCATAATAAAATGTACTTAGGAAAAAGAATGAAAAATAGATTTTATTATTATTATGACTTATTAAAGCCTCGATTTCATGCTTGGTCATCACGTTTTAGGTCAAATTCCCCATTGAGGACTTTTAGGATTTATTCTAATTCAATAGAGTCAATGTACATTTAAAGAGACCCTTCTTGGGCTTTTGAATTGTGTAAAAAGAATTATTTTTTATTCAAAAATGAATTATGTCACCTCCACACCAAGTCGGCCTCAAAAAGATCAAGTCATCCTTAAGAAGGGTAATTTGACCTAACCAGAATCCTATATATTGAAGTAGCTTGATTCATGTGGAGGACAATCACTCACACAGGTTCGATCTCCTAGAAGCAGCCGTAAAAAAGTGCAAAGTTGCAGTGGAAGAAGGAGAATTGTAGGATCAAAGATTTTGGGTTATCTCTCTCTCTCTCTCTCAAACGTGTGGTTTTCTAGGCTACGACATCAAGGTCGAAGTTCTGTTACAACATCAAGAAGTTTTGTTACGACATCAAGGTCAAAGTTTTGTTACAACATCAAGAAGTTCTAGTACGGCATCAAGGTCGAAGTACGACATCAAGGTAGAAGTGTTTCTTCAAGGTCGAAAAGCTAAGTGCTTCAAGGTCGAAGTGGTTTCATTAAGATCGAAGTTGCTCGGTCGAAGATACTACTGCATCGAAGTGTTTTTGTTACTATTGTTGCATCTAGGTTGAAGACTGTACTGGAAAGTGATCATCTGCTCAAAAAAGGAAAAGGTTGACTTGGTGTGGAGGAAGTCTGTGTCTAAGTCAAGAGTCTTGGATTATATCAGGAAAACTATTGAAAGAAGAGTTGTTGACTCGATTTCCCCCAAGATTGGGGCTTTTCCCTTGCTATCAGCCTACATCTAGTGTCCTTGATCTTTGTGCTATTGCTTTGATTTTTGATTCATGAACTACGATATTGAAGAACATAAGAAAATTAATAAGAACACAAGAATCTCACGAGTAATTATCAAGTATAAGAAAATCTTTCTGCCTTTCCGATTTTCTAACAAATTCAACCCCCATTATTCATGGAACATTGACTAGGCGCATGATTATGATGAATAATACTCTATAAGGGTTTTGACTTCGTTTAAGAGTTGTGATAGTCAAACCTAACCACTAGTAGGCTATCAGGTTATATTATAACCAAGCCACTAAGAGGACAAGAGGTTCCATTATTTTGAGTGCATTTGTTCCATAGATGAGCAAAACTAGCTAAGATGGATAAGAGATAGAGCACACAAAGAGGATTTGTGAATTGTAGTAGTCTATGGGCCATAGGCCATACTTCTTTGTACTCACAACCATTTTCTATTTAGAGAAAGAGAAGAGAGTGACCTCACCTTCGAGTTGGTTTTTCTCTAAAAAGGGTTCTCGAGGTCATATCTTGTGCCAAATCATGGCTTGTGCGTTTTTATTTCAATGTTCTTTATTTTCTACATAATTATAATTTGCATGCATGCACAACTAACACTCATTTATAGATCCATAAAAAACCTAATATTATGGATTTTGAATTTTTAAATATAGGTTTATTAGATCAATTATGACAAACTATCGAGTGGAATATCCACAACATAATATAGATCATTATAAGCCCCTATTTCCACCAAAGTCACCGACCCATCAAGAGCCTGAGTTAAGGTAAAATCCAAAGTAATATTTGGTAAAATACCCAATATACTAAACCCAAAACCCCCATTTTCGAGCTCATAAGGCCAGAAAACCCCCAACACAAAATCTCTTGCAACAACCGATCCCTTTTTGATGGACCCACCAAGTTGATTTTTAACTACTCTTGCATGTCGAAACTCCCCATTAGAAATAAATAAATTCACGTGATTCAAACTATTATCATAATCAATCATTTCTCTTTCCCCCATCATTCCAAACCATAAAGTTTTGTCCCAAAGCCCTGCAAAACCAAGACACCCAACGCTATTCAAAACTTAGACACCCAACATTGTTCAAAACCTCATGCGTGCCATTCAAAACCGTAATTTTCCGATACGATGCTCCACCAAGAAAGAACTTAAAATTTCAACCATAAAGCCACCATAAAAGACAAATATTCCAAAAATTGTTTGATGTTAACATGAGCAATCATAGATAAGCATGTGAGCATTTGTTTTTTTCTAGGTTTGTTTAACAAGTATGACAGAGTTGTTTAGTGGATACTTACTCTTCCTATGATGAACTCTAACTACATTTTACTTTACGTTAATGTTTTTTTGGTTCAATAAATCAAATTCTTGTGTTGCAAAACTATGATGCTCTTTGATGTATTTATTTCTAGAAACATGAGCTAGAAGTGCAATTGCTTTTTTATTTAGTTGTGTGTTGTTTCTCACCATTTTTTTATTACTTGAAGGGAATTGTTTTTCTATTCCATACAGTGGATACTTGTTGACAACATTGGTATGCTATTCATAAATATATTGCCTCTATGCTCCAATGGTTCAAAATGACATTGTGCCAGATTTAGTTGATATTGGATAACATTAAATATGCCTCATTTTGATATATCTAAGTTGACATGAGTCAAAATATCTCGTGTTTGCAGACCACACACAAATGTCTAGTCTTAAAACATAAGCCATCCAAGAAAAATAAAATGACAGCCTCGTATGTATCCTTTTTGGTATGGGAGTGCCAAAAGGAAAATATAACCCTCCCAATCCAAAACTTTTGTTGTGTTTTTTTGTATGTCAAGTTTGACATGGTGGTCTATGCATTTTGATGCAAAAGGATCACTTTGCAAAAGTGCATTTGAGAGAGTATGGGCCATAATGCTACAATCAAGCCACATTATATTCATGTTGTGTTGCATGACAAATGCACTGGAATGATCTTTCACCACTAGCACCATTGAAATTTTGGATTAGTTGAAGTCATTTTGATAGCATCTTGGCCTCTATTTGTGCCCATTGTTGTTCCATAAATCCATGGGACAAAGCATATACATTGCCTCTAGTATTACTGATATGTTCAATTTCTTTTTTGGAGAAGAGTGGTTCAAAATGTCACTCAAGGGGATTATCATCATGAAACGATGCCATATGTTTACATGATTAGAGATGAATTGAAATGCAAGTATGGTACCTTTTGTCTTTTTGACCAAATTCTTATTGGTATTTTGACCACCAATATATTCAAAATATACTTACCCAAAACCTCTCTCATTGAAGATAAACCTCAATATTTAATTAATTTACATGCGAAAATAATTTTTCATTACAATTATTTTGCAAATAAAATCTAAAATGTAATATTTTCCCAATCTCAATTCTACAAAAATATATCTACTATAGAAAATCACTTCGAGAGAATCCAATAAACAATCTGCAAGAGTAAAACCGAGTCCAATTATGCTTTGCCAAAACGACATTAATGCCACATTCTTCAGTTAAAAATAAATAAAATTAATTAGATATGATGCAGATAATAACCGTACCATGAGATCACGAGGATGGACAGAAGAAGGGACCCATTGCTCGGAAGTAAGCAGGTGCGAACGAAAAATGACGAAGGAATGGACGGTTACATTTCAGGTAGGGTTTTTATATCATTTCGAAAAATGACAAATGAATGGCCAGTTACATTTCAGATAGGGTTTTGATAACATTTAGAAAACAACTTTATAGCGTATGGACTGGATCACAACAAGGCCACGAGAATGGACAGAAGAAGGGGACCCATTTTTCAGAAGTATGTAGAGACAGCAGGACAGGAAATGGGAAACGAATGGTCGGTTATTCCTCAGGTAAAGTATTGATATTAACTTGTAATTGAATGTGATAATTACAATCTACTAGAAAGCGAAAACCACTGATTTGATTTCAGTACCAAAATTTATGAAAATGTATAAAATTTATGTAAATGTACGTACTTTAATAGAAATAATATTTTATTATATATAGATTGAGATATATGTGAAAAAATTTGGAGTTGAAAATGTCAGTACAGAGAAAAATTAAATGTAAAACAACTTTAGTTCATAATGTTTTATGATTTTGTGTGCAATTCCTTTTTACATTGATTTATGATTTTATGGTTTGTTGAGAGAGGTCCATCTCACCGGTTCCGTCCGAACTGAAAGGCTTCGTTTTGCCATAAAATTCAAGTGAAAGGACAAAATTCCATTCATTCGTTAACAAGGTATTACGACAGAAAAGGTACAGCAACAGTATTATAGTTCTTCACTCAGAAAATACGGGTTTTAAGTCTGGAAAATTCAAGCGACACGACACATACAAACATTCGTTCATTAACATGAAAGAAACTCATTGAATGTGATCAAGAGATCAAAAAGTATCAGTTGGTGATCTGATCACACCTGCACGCAGGCCTAGAATTTCAAATCTCATTTGCCTGTGAAATGAAAATTTGATGACGTTTTTGCATTTTTCATGCCCTTCATTTTACGTTCCAGGCAAATTTGTGAGTGTCAACCTCCTTGTATTGTGAGTGTCAACCTCCTTGTATTTAGAACATCTTTTTCAACTACTCTTGCATCTCAACTTTCATTAATGTCCCTTCGAGAATGGCTTGTTTTTTCCTAAGTTACTCTATGTGTTTCGATACCTTGCTCTGATCTAAAATTTTACTATGATAGATTGAATTGTGCCTAATTATGGCCATGAAATTTTGACCAACAATGTTCCTATTGGTTAAGGATTCAAAAACTTTGGAGTTGTTTTTCACTATCTATACCCTTACTTTTGAATTTCTAGTCATATCCACTATGTAAACATGGACCAAGGAATCCAATTTGTACCTTGTGTCTTTGTGCTCATATTCAAATCAAAATTAACTTTAAATGTCTCATCCATCTGTCTTGAGAATTTAACCATTACCAACTCAAAATTAAAATCAAATTTTCAACATTTGATGAATTTTACTAGAAATTTGAAACACTGCCACCTTAAATGAGTTGCATCATATCATAGTTATAGCATGTAAACTATTTTGTCAGATAGATGGTTTCTATGCACAAAAGTGTAACTATAAATTTCTACAATCTTGTATTAAAATGTTTATTACTAACATAGCTATATGAATTAAATAGTTGGTAAATGCCAATAAATATCAATCCAAACAAGCATCAAAACACTTTTTTAATCATACATCTCAAGTTGTTAAAAAAAAACTAATTAAATTACAGCTTTATTATTAATATTAATAGTAAAAAAATAATATACAAGTTAAATTATATACATTTTAAAAAAAAAAAAATGTAAATGTATTTTAATTAATAAATGAATAAAAAAAGGTGAAAAATACATAATTATGAAGATAAATTTCAGCCTTTAATTTATGTGTATTATTAAAAATAGTCTACTCAAATTAAATCCCTGTCTTTGTCTAAACATAATTAGATTTGTATCTAATTTAATCTAGTTTCAAATCAAATCTAGGATTTTAAAAAATCAAATTTAATCTGAATTAAAATTTAAACCAATCTGAGCTCTTATAAAGTTCAGTTTTTAAATTCCACGCACATTAAAAAAATCAGTTTTTAAAGTCAACTCACTTTTAAAAAATTAAAATTTTCAAACAAAATAAAAAGCTGTTATAAAATCAACTTTCAAACTCCATGCACCTTTAAAAAAATGAGTTTTTAAACTCAACGCACTTTTAAAAAATTTAAAATTTTCATAAAACAAAAATAAAAACCAATATAAAATATATAAATTTATGTGAAAATAAGTTCAAATATTTAATTTGAGATGAATAAGATAGTTTTTTCAAATTATATGAAAAGGAAAAAGTGAAAAATACAGTGTAACTGATGGATATGGATCTATGAATAGACATGTCGATATTCATTGGTATCCTTGCTATGGCTTCTCCTGTCTTTTTCCTCTCATGAACTTTATCCAATCAAACTGATCAGCTCCCAGTAAATATCCCTGCTCAATTTCAATTTAAGTCTAATGGTTTGCAACACGCAGCGAATTAGAAACGACATGCACTCTGTGAATGGTGTATCCTGTCGAGCAGTAGCTCGAGAGGAGAGGGGGAGTATTGGAGAAATATGCATCTCTGTTTCAAAAAATCATGGAGCGTACCTTAGTTTGGTGGTGTAGGAGCATGGCAGCAATCCTCTCCATTCTTGCAGTTAGTGTCATCGGTACCACTTAGTGTCATCGATACCACTGACGATAACGCATTTGTTGTAACTCCTCATAAACTGCAAGAGGATGAGTTCACTGTTCTTTAGACTTCAATGGGTTAGTTCCCCTATCATGAGACGTTGTCCAAAGGTAGTATGCTGCTTTTAGCAGATAATATCGCAATAAATTGCTTACCGTTTGATTTCTTTTTCACCGGGCGGCTATAAATCCAGTAGGATCCAAACACTCAAAAATTTATTGCAAAGGTTGTAATCACTGGAGGTGACCTGACAAAATTTATTGTAAAGCTAGTAATGAATGCAGGTGAATTGAAACTTATTTATTGATATATATAATTCACGAAATTTTAGGTGGAAAGGATATACCTTATTATAGATTTTGACGGCTTCAATTCTAAATTTCACGTCATTTTGACGGTTCGCTAGTTTACAAAGTCTGTCAAGTTTGACGGGGAATATTTTTCATCACCCGTCAAATACGTTCTGAAATGTGAAATACGTCCTGTGGGACATCAAATTCCCAGCTTGCCTGCACCGTTTTGGTTGTGGAAACAGTTTTGGTTTTGGACATTTTCATTTATGATGATATTAATTAGGTGTGTTTTTTAAGTTTAGTTTAAATAGTGTATAAATTAGTTCGGAAAATATTGGAATTTTTGTAAGATTATAACAAAATCATAGCTATTAGACTTCAGGATTTTGGGTTCACCAAAAATTTTTAATGGTGCTGAATCTATTTTCACCATCAAAAAACCTATTCAAACCTTCTATCATTCTGATTTTTTAAGGAAAAAAAAATTACCCAATTTGACAAAAAATCTGCCATCCCTGCATGTGTCAAGTCAGTAGACAAAGCCTTTTTTTTGTTGAAGTAGTTGGAGGTATTAAAGTAAGATGAAGATAGTTATTATTGATTACTATTTGTTAGTGTGATTTGATTTTTAGTTATTACTTTTTTAATATATTAATTTTTCTCAATATTATTAAAAAAATATTTTTCAAATATTTCATTGGATTATAACTTGAACTTGTTTTTGTAGCGTTTATACAATATACTGCCATCCCGATTTAGATATATGTATAGTGTTTTTGTATTCTTAGGTTTTGTAGGAAAATCATCACAAATAATATCTTTCACAATAGTTCATACTTGTATAAATAAGGCTCTAGATCCATTTTGGTGGATCTATACAAATATTCCTTGGATGTAGCACTCAGATGGCCTCAGTGATGAACCATATTAAAAAAACATATTTACAATAAGTTACTTCCCACCATAATTTAAACAAGTATTTACATAAAATGGATATGAATAAATAAATATACTAACAAGGAGTTACTTCCCACCATTGTAAATGTGTAACTTGTGGTTACTACCCACCACAAATGTGTAACTTGTGGTTACTACCCACCACTAAACACTATTAATTTAGCATTAAGCAATGTAGATTATGATTTTGTATGCAAATTATTTTCCCACAACATAATTTCTAACTTGAGTTAGCAAGGACTGATTGAAATGACTTCCACCACTTGTTATTTAAAAATATCACATCCACTGAAATTAAATTTTTACTTCCTTTTTCTAGTAGCATCTAGTCTTAATTGTATACATAAAACCACATATTATTCTCTTCTATAACTTAACCACCCGTGACTTTATTAAACCATTCATCATCTTTTCCCATCAAATTTTTAATAAAATAAAATAAAGGTTTAGAATAGTTACAAATTTGGTTCAAATAGTTGAATGGTGGGTATCAAATCATGAAGTGAGAATTTCATATTATCAAGAACTTTACTAGTAAATTGTTTGCAAAGGTTAGTAGGCCATTTAAGACGAGTGTAAGTGTTGGATTTCACAAACATGAATGGAAGTGGCATAACTTTTCCTTGCTATACAAAAAGACATTCATAAAAAAATGGTGTGATTTGGGTGTTGATTATCAAAAGTTGTGATTATGGTATCTTTTGTTTTGCATTATAGTAAAATGTTTGCAAAGGTTAGTAGGCCATTTAAGATGAGTGTAAGTGTTGGATTTCACAAACATGAATGGAAGTGGCATAACTTTTCCTTGCTATACAAAAAGACATTCATAAAAAAAATGGTGTGATTTGGGTGTTGATTATCAAAAGTTGTGATTATGGTATTTTTTGTTTTGCATTAAAGGTTAGTTGTATCTTAACTCTAATGTCAAGTTGTACATGTGGGCATTACTTTTCAATGAACCTTATTGTAACTTTCATTATATCAAATGAAATACTGATTCAACATTGTCACATGACAGATGGGATCTTCTGTTTTGGATCTTCTGATTTGGATCTTCTTCTGATCTTCTGATCTTCTGCGGTCAATCATCCAATCTTCTGCCAGAGACCCTCTAGGAGACCTTGCCAGTGAACAAGGAATCCCGTCGTTTCAGCCACTGGAAAAAGAAACGAACATTGCACTAGTTTGAATGCATAGTGGCTTCGGTAAAGCCCACCAAACCCGTTGTTACAACCACCTAGCCAAAATTCAGCCCACTCTTTTTCTTGTTGTGAAGAAAATAGCAATCATTGAAAAATTTCAAGAGAGCCACACAGGTAGAGCTTATTTGAGACCCGTTGTTTGAGAAAAATCTTCTGATCCGATCTTGACTTGACTTAGGTTCGGATCTTCATTGTGGTCTTCGGATCAACCTACGTAGAAATCCTCGTGCAATCTTAAGGTAGGCGTTGGTAGGATCTTCTGTGGTCTTCTGTGGGATTGGATCTTTTGCGGTCTTTTGCGGGATAGTTTTTGTAGTCTTCTTCGGATTGGATCTTCTGCGCGATAGCTTCTACAGTCTTTCAATCTAATCTTCTACGGTCTTGGGATTATTGGATCTTCTGCCACATCTTCTAGCTTCTACAGTCTTTGGATCTTCAGATCTTCTGATAGGCCTTGAGTTGTTTATCAATGGTCTAGCTTCTGCGGCCTTCAAATCCTTTGATCTTCTGTGGCCTTTGGATTATCTGATCTTTCTACCGGATCTTCTAGCTTCTACGGTCTTAGGATCTTTGGATCTTCTAATTCTTTGCGGTCTCGTATCTTCTGCTCCACATGGCTCCCACCTTCGCAAAAATAGTTGTTGGCTCAACTCCGTTCGCTTTTGGGGGGCAAGCTCTTGCCCATATCGTCAATGAAGCCCCAGCTCCCACTGTCCAAGTGGTCTAGGCCTCACTCAATGAGGCTTTGAAGTTTTCTGAAAGTGCCCTAATGTGTCAGTTCAATGGTTTTTGGCTACGACTCACAACTCTCCATAGTTGGATCTCAGAGATATGAAAGCCTCTCATTTCTTATGCAATGAATATCTACCCCTGTGCTAGGGGTTTATTTATAGTAGATTTTGAAAACTCTGAAAGTAGACAATGCATTCTAGATTCTGGCCCTTGGTTTTGGGAAAACTCAAGCCTATTCATGAAGCCATGGAACCCATCATTTGATCCCTCAACAACAATTATAACCTCAACACCAGTTTGGGTGAGATTGCTGAACCTACCTTTGCATCTCTGGAATTTCTCCTCGCTAAAAGCCATTGGAAATGCAATTGGGAAATTTTATAGCAGGTGCCTAGAAACAGAGGAATATGCAAGAACCACCTATGCACGCATCTGTGTGGAAATGGACTTCAGTGCCAAATTCCCAGCTGAAATAAACCTAACAAGTAAAGACTACGTGTGGAGCCAGAAACTCGATTATGAGGTCCGATAGACCAATTTGGTCTCAGTGGACATTAACCACCACCATCATCACCATCATTTATACATGGGGATACTTTCATTGTTTATTCATGTCATATTTCAACTTGTGTGAGTTGGTTTTAAGTAAATGCTACAAATCCCTATCTTATACATCATATGATTTTAGGTTTCAAGTAATGTTCTATGTTGATGTCCCTGTGTTGGTCTTAAAATATTGATGCATTTTTTAGCACATTTTCCTCAATTTCTTTACTTATAACATTTTTCTATACAGTTTTTCTGTGCTTCTTTTATTGAGCATAACTTTTGCATTTTTTCAATCAATGGACACAATTCTTCATTTTAAGCACAACTTTTGCATGTTTCTCAATCAATGGACACAATTCTTCATTTACTTGCAGCTCTTTAAACTATCTACTTTTTGATGTCATTTTCTCGAAAAAGAGATTCCTCATCTTTCAATGATAATATATATATGGTCAACAAATTAAGGAAAAATTATGTGAGTTGTGAGTAGTAAAACAAACTCATGACCATATTCAAATGTGATCTAGACATTGTACTTATAGGAAATCTATATATCTTGTTTAATTTGATGTAGTAGTTCTTGAATAGCATGTACTTGATCTCTTCATGAGTTAGAGTGTGTTATATATATTTGTATATTTGCAACATATAAAGGGCATATTGCTACAAGACTTTGATAGGCATGCATACCTATTTGTCATATATCCATGATGACTAGTTATTGTCTAATTTAGTTCATTAACCTCTCTTAGGGAGTTTTTTAACACTTGGAGGAGTGGCCATGTGAAAGTATAAAGGGCATATCGCTACAAAACTTTGATAGGCATGCATACCTCTTTGTCATATATCCATGATGACTAGTTATTGTCTAATTAGTTCAGTAACCTTTCTTAGGGAATTTTTTAACACTTGGAGGAGTGGCCATGTGCAAATATAAAGGGCATATCGCTATAAGACATTGATAGGCATGCATACCTCTTTGTCATATATCCATGATGACTAGTTATTGTCTAATTTAGTTCCCTAACCTATGTTAGGGAGTTTTTTAACACTTGGAGGAGTGGCCATGTGCTTATTGGATGTTATATGTGTGGACCATATTGTTGGTCGTAGACTTTAGGAGGTGAAGTTTTACATTAAGGAGGAGTTTATCAAGAGGTTGAATGAACCATGCACATGACTAATGGTTGGGTTAGGTAATCTTGCATTATGATGGATGGTTGTCTCTTTATATGGATGTGTGCATAATTGAAGTTCTAAGTAAAAGTGTTGGACTAGAGGTAGACACTGCTCATAAGGAGGTTATTTAGTTGATAGTGGATCATGTGCTTCAGAAAACATATTGGTGAATACCTTTATCAAGATGTTAATGAAAAGTACTCCATATTTGTATGATCATATTTGATTATTATGATTTTATTTTATTATAGGGTAGAGTTCTCTATGTAGAAAATTGTTCCTAGCTTATGGGAGATTGTTAAAACTACTTGGAAATGAGAGATTTTCTAACAAGATAGTTCTTGTAATTGTGTTAAACAAGATAGTTCTTGTAATTGTGTTAATAAAAATATTGTGTGTACAAAATAATTTATCTATTTTAACATGAAATTTCTGCATTATTATTTATACTTTTAAAACGTAGAACCCTTCCAACATTATCGAATGTGTGATAAGAATCTAATGAGCCGAAATTAACACTCAATACATTTTTTCTCGAAATGCCGAGTCCTCGATGTTCTTGCGTGCTTGGCACGGACACGTTCGATTATGAAATCTGAAAGCTTCACAAGGAAATGAAAGAGTTTCTAACAAACAGCAAGGAGTAACGATGGTCATCTCTTTGAAACAAATATGACCAAATAATGGCCGTCGTTTACATTTCAGTTAGGGTTTCGATATCGTTTAATAATTACAACCAACTTTATAGAATGGCCATCGTTTACATTTCAGGTAGGTTTCGATATCATTTTGAAATCGAATGTTATAATTACAACGAACTTTATAGAATATTGACTTAATCACAAGAAGGCCACGAGTATGCATAGAAGAAGGGGACCCATTTTTCAGAAGTATAAGGAGCAAGACAGACGGGAAATGGGAAGCTAATGGCCGGTTACACGTCAGACACGGTATTTATGTTCGCTTTAAATTGAATGTGATAATTACAATTTATTATAAAGCATTTAATAGGACTAGGAACTTATTTACACACAAAGTTCAGTATGAAAATTTATGAAAATGTGCATAGCAAATTTATGTATGTATATATTTCAATATAAATTATATTTTGTTATATACTTAGATTGACATATATGTGAAAATTTTATGTGTGTTCAAAATCTCAGTACTGGAAAATATAAAATTGAGACCGCTCTGGTTAACGTTTATTTATGTTTTGATGGGCAATCCCTTTTGCCATTGACTTATGACTGGACAAGTGGCTATCGAAATTTAGGTAAATGTACGTACTTTAATAGAAATATATGTGAAAAATTTGTGAGTGTTGAAAATGCCAGTACAGGGAAAAATTAAAAGTAAAACAACTATGGTTAATATTGTTTAATGATTGTGTGCAATTCCTTTTTACATTGATTTATGATTTTATGGCTGGAGAAGTGGTTTGTTGAGAGAGGTCCATCTCACCGGTTCCGTCCGAACTGAGAGGCTTCGTTTTGACATAAATTTCAAGCGAAGGACAAAATTCCATTCATTCGTTAACAAGGTATGAAGACAGAAAAGGTACAGCAACCGTATTATTGTTCCTCACTCAGAAAATACGGGTATTATGTTTGTGGAAAATTCAAGTGACACGACACATGCAAACATTCATTCAGATGAAAGAAACTCCATTCAATGTGATAAAGAGATTGAAAAGTATCCGTTGGTGATCCTATCACACCTACGCGGCTTTCTTCATTGAATGTGATTAAAGAGATTTGAAAGTATCAGTTGGTGATCTTATCACACGCTACACCGTTTTGGTTTTGTACATTTTCATTTTATGATGATGGATCAATTATGTGTTTTTGTTTTTTTCTTAAATTTTTGAAAAATTATGACAAAATCATAGCGGTTAGATTTCATGATTTTGGATGCCCAAGGATTTTTGATGGTGTTTGAATCTATTTTCACTATCAAAAAAAGTCATTCAAAACCTCCACCATTCTGAACTTTTGAAAAAAAAATCAGGCAAAAAATCTACAGTAGTAGCTAATTTGTGGCTTTAGTAGACAACCACTTTTTTAAGATAGTTATTATGGATTACTATTTGTTAGTGTAAGTTCAATTTTAGTTATAACTTTTTGAATAAATTATTTTTTCTCAGTATTATTAAAAAATAAATTTTCAAATATTTGATGGGAGTATAATTTGAACTTGTTTGTTTTTAGACAATATAATGTCATGTGGATTTAGATATCTGTGTAAATATTTAACTCCTTTCCATTCAGATGGATATATATATGGTATAAATGTTTGGTGAATGTAGCTGTCACCATCTTCTAGGTCATGAACCATATAAAAATATATATTTACTGTAAGAACAAATATTTACATAAAAAATAGATAGGAATAAAGTGTAAATAAATATATTTACTATCAGTTACTTCTCACCATTGTAAATGTGTAAGCTTATTTGTGGTTACTACTCACTTGCTAATAAATTAATCTATCCACTTCACATTTCAATTTATGTGTGACAAAAAAACTATTACACACTATTAATTTAGCATGGAATAATGTATATTATAATTTTATATGCAAATTATTTTCCCATAGTATAATTTCTAACTTGAATAGCAAAAATTAATTAAAATGATTTTTTAAACTAAACTATGCTACACCACTTGTTATTTAAAAATGTCACATTTATTACCTTTTTCTAATAATATTTAATCTTAATTGTATACATGAAACTCCATATTATGATCTTTTATAGCTTAACCACAATTAACTTTATTAAACCATTTATCATATTTTTCCGTTAAATAAGAATAATTGTTTAATAAAATAAAATAAATGTTTGGGATAGTTAGAAATTTGGTTGAAATAATTGACGAGAAGTGAGAATTCCATATTGTTAAGAACTTTGCTATTGAATTGTTTGAAAAGGTCGGTGGCATGATTGTAAGTATTGGATTTCATAAACATGAATGGAAGTGGCATAAAGTTTCCTTGTTATATAAAACTATTTTCATAAAAAAAAAATGGTGTGATTTGAGTGTTATTATCAAATGTTATGATTGTGGTATTTTTCGTTTTGTATTTAGGGTTAATTGTAGGCTAACTCTAATATTCATTTGTACATGTAGATATCACTTTTTATTGAACCTTATTCTAATTTTTATTAGACCATATGAAATATTGATTCACCATTGTCACATGGCAAAATATTTATACATGGGTTATTTTCATGGTTTATTTATGTTATATTTCAACTTGTGTGAGTTGGTTGTGAACAAATGTTATAAATCTCCATTTTATATAATGTTAACTTGTACATGTGGGTATCACTTTTTATTGAACCTTATTGTAACTTTCATTAGATCATATAAAATATTGATTCACCATTGTCACATGGCAAAATATTTATGCATGGGTTACTTTCATTGTTTATTTATGTTATATTTCGACTTATGTGAGTTGATTTTGAGTAAATGTTATAAATCTTCATCTTATACATTATAGGATTTTAGGTTTCAAGTAGTGTTCTATGTTGATGTCTTTATGGCGCATTTTCCTCAATTTCTTTATTTATAACATTTTTTTATACAATTTCTCTCTGATTTTTTTATTGAGCATAATTTTTGCATGTTTTTCACTAAATGGACACAATTCTTCATCTATGTGCAGTGCTTTAAACTATTTTCTTTTTGATGTTATTTTCTCAAAAAGAGATTCCTTGTCTACTCTTCCAATGATTATATACAAACTAGGGCAAAATTATGTGAGCTGTGAGTAGTGAAACAAACTCACGGCCATATTCAAATGTGAGCAAGACATTATATTTATAGGAAATCTATATATATTGTTTTAATTTGATGTAGTGGTCCTTGAATAATATGTGCTTATCTCTTCATGAGTTGGAGTGTTTGGAGTGTGTCATATGTATCTGTATAATTGTAACATATGAAGGGCATATGGTTATAAGACTTTGATAGGAATGCATACCTCTTTGTCATATATCCATGATCACTACTTCTTATCTAATTTAGTTCAATAACCTAGGTTAGGGAGTTTTTTTAACACTTGGAGGAGTGGCCATTTGCTTATTTGATGTTCTATGTGTTGTACATTGAAGAGGAGTTCATCAAGACGTTGAATAAACCATACACATGACTAGTGTTTGCAAAAGTTAAGCACTCTTGCATTCTCATGAATGGTTGTTTCTTTATATAAATGTCTTCATAGTTGAATTTCTAAGTGAAAGTGATAGACCACAAGTAGACATTACTTATTGAGTTGATAGTGGATATGTAACCCCAATTATTTGATTTATATGATCATATTTGATTATTATCTTTTAAAGTTATTATTGGGTGGAGTTAGCTCTCTCTATAAAGAGTTGTTCTAATTTGCAAGCGATTGTTAAAACTCGTTGGAAATGAGAGTTTTTCTAACAAGATAGTTCTTACATCACTATGTAATTGTGTTTAAAAAGAGATTAGGTGTCCAAAATAATTTATCTATTTTAACATAACATTTATGTCTTTTTATTTATAATTTTACTTTTCTGAATGTAAAATCGTTAGCACATTTTCGAATGTGTGATAAAAATCTAATCACCAGAACTTTTAACACCTCATTCATTTTTTCTCGAAACGCTGAGTCCTCGATGTTGTTCTTGCGTGCTTGGGGTTGCATGCACGGAAACATTCGATTGTGAAGTGTGAAAGCTTCACAAGGAAATGAAAGAGTTTCTAACATACTATCTATTTCTTTTACAGCTTTAGTTCTTAACTAAGCTATCAAGTTCGACCATATCTGTCACACCCCCAAGCCTACGGTAGTCTTCCAGCTGTGTTAGGCGAGGTGTGGCACTACCAACTGTTTTCTTTTCACAACAGTATAAAGGGAGAGGCAACTCCCTGCAATATAAGTATGCCCGAATCAATATATTATACACATTTTCCACTTTTACAAAATATAGGCTAAGTCCTTGGGAAACCCCAAATTTATACTTAGCCAAATTTCAACTTCGGCAAACTCAGTTTCCTAGCTCGTCGGCACCTCCGCACGGTCGCCGCACGACTCACCAACCCTTTGTTCACCTCGTTGCACGATCGTGTTGTTTGCCTGACTTGGGTGCGCCTCGTCATAACCAAGTCGCCACACACAGGCGCCTCCGCACGAGTCACACCTCCATTCACAATTTCAGCACTTCACCGTTTCCACCATTTCGTCGTGCATAACGTGCCCTACCCAAGTCGCCCATTCACACAATTCTTCGTTTCGGTGTGCATGGCATGCCCTCACTCGGTCGCTCATCCGCACGTCCACCCGTTCACCCAACTCGTTCACCCAAGTCGCCACACAGTCGCCCGCTCGCATGTCCACCGAACTCCTTCACCCAAACTCATTCACCCGAGTCGCCACACGACTTCGCCTGGGTCGCCCAAACGACCTCACCCGGGTCACCACACGACTTCACCAGGGTCGCTCGAACGACCTCACCCGGCTCGCCCGAACGACCTCACCCGCTTCTGCCTGAACGACCTAAACAATTTTCCTGAACGACCTGAATGACTTTACTGAACGACATGAATGAATTTTCTAAACGACTTTTATGAACAACCCGAACGACTTTTCTTAACGAATTTCTGAACGACTTTCTTGAATGAGTTTTACACCCAAGTTCTACCCATCGTGCGGGCTCATCCACGCACTGCATAACTCCTTGTTCGAACTCATGTTGATCGAATGATGGTCATTTGCCTCCAAACGCCCTCCAATATATACGGGTGGGTGGCGGGTTATGTCACCCGGCCGACCCACACCAAACGCCCAAGCTGACTCGTTCAACATGTGTTGTCTCGTCCAAGAGGAGGGTCGGCCTGCCCAACTCATGGGACCGCCCCCTCAACTCGCCAACACCTTATAAACTCGTTTCTTGGCTTGTTTCGTTTCACATTTCGTACGTCCTTCGCACGGTGGAGTCGCCTTACTCGTCGCACGAACTGCAGGTCCTAACATCCTCCCCCACTGGAAGTCATTGTCGTCTTCAACAATATCTCATCTCGGCAACCATCTGTCACCAAGATCACCATACCAAGGTATACACCCCATCGGTATGTCATACATTTGAAATCATCTCAATCCATGACCATCGACCACCCTATCACAATCTCCATATGCTGCTCCCCATCGTGGAAGGCTTGTCCCTCCATCTCAAGCTACATGCTTCCTGCAACATCTCGTGTCGACCTCATCATGTGTCGTCCTCATGTGAACTGCTGCCATGATACTCCAACACGATGCTAACACATCTCTCTGTACACTGCTAGCCTCATGTCTGAACTAGTTGGGTAGCTAATCCAACCATCACGCCCAAATCATGAGAATACACATCCTCATGCCATCATCAGTTGTTTCTCAGAACATCTTGTCACATCCTGAACTTAATCAAGAATCCATCTCCATATAAGTGTAAGCCATGCTCAAGTCCATGAAGTAGTCCTCATCTCATCTGCAACATGCTGTCAATGATGTCTGGTACTAATGTGCTACATGAAATCTGCCACATCTACCCCAACATCATCATCCATATGTATATCTCCTCAATATGAAGAGACCATCTCATCAACCTGACTCTTGATGTGCCACATCCAGGTCCATGAAGCAATCCTCCATCATATATGTATGTGCCATCCCTCAAGTTGGCCATAGAAACAAGTATACACCTGTCTCATCTATCCATGTGCTGCCCATGATCATAGATCAATCAACTCCCATGTGTCAAAGGTGGTTAAGTCTCGGCTCAACCCATGCCCAAGTGTTGCCACCAAGGCATCATCATCGTTGTAACTCCATCGCTCCAAAGTGTCTCATATTGATCCTCCACATCAAGTCACTCTTCCAAGCCATTCCCATACATGTACTTGAAAGTATGCACCCCATCCTGCATCAAAGTCTCTAACTTTAGCTCCTTAATGAATCAGATCCTCTAAGTCCACCATATATGAAGTCCCCAAAGTCACAACCTCATGTCATCATGAGCTCCATGAGTCATCTCCAACCAACATCTCAGGAAGCATACAAGTCTTGGCCCAAAGGTCTCTACAAGATGCCTCAGCTCTCCATGTAGTAGGAATGCTCCATAGTCTGCTCACAACTCCATCCAAGTCCATGGCCTTGTTGTACATAAGTGTACAACCTCTCCATCGACTCATAAGTAAAATATCTCCATGTCACATCAACAAATCCACCTGCACAACATCCCTACCTTGGCACTCCTCATTGGATGCCCATAAGTGACATCTCTACAAGTGCTCCTGCACAATGTCCTTGCATAACACTGCCATGCTCCATGTCTCCAACCTGATGTCCATGACTAAGTTGCCCATGTAGTCCAACCAAGTAGACCTATCACAACAATCGGTCATCCTCATCCAAGTCTACAATCTTTGGTCTAGTGAGCTCGGTCACCCAACCATATCATCATCATCACGAGTCCCTTCCATCATAGCTCCCCCACTAAAGGTTCCACCAAGACTTGCTCTTGGTCTCGGCCATGAGATGTCCACCCAAGTATCATCATACCCAAGAGTGTGCCCTCCAATATGTCTATGAGTCATGTCGGGCACTTAGCCAATTCTCCATGTGGTTAAAGCATGACCCATTCCTCCGCAACAATCATCATGTTCCTCCCTTGTCACGGGCCCTTGTACCTTCTATCATAAGGTCACAAACAATCCCAACAAGTCCTGCAACAGTCAACAATCCTTGCTTCTCCATACAAGGTCTCCTCATAGACATCCATGGTAAGATCTTCCCTTGCATCAGCAAACTGATTTTGCCCTTCCCTGCATACTGTCCACCTACCAAATGCTCAAGTGAAACACAAGTATTAATAATTACTTCATCATCATCACCATGAGGTTACTCCATGGGAGCATCCTCATCCATCCATGTCTGCAAACTGCACGATCCTGGTCCAACTTGATCAACCTCAAGTTCATCCTCCATCGTTGTCACATCTGCAGCATCTTTAACTATCACGGCTTCTTCTTCCTTATCATCGCATTCTACAACTTCCTCCTTATGAGTCAAAGCCATGGAATACTTCTTCTCAAGAGTTATCCATTTCCATTTCTCTCAAATCAAGTCCTACCTTATCTTCAATTCCTTGAGTTCTGCATCAAACAAGTTCACTTCTTGACTCTTCACCATTCACCAGGTTTCCCCTGCAAGACTGAACCAGCTCTTGACTCCACCTATTACCTGCAAAACTTGAACTTCCTTTCAAGTCCTAGGCCTTTGTAGAATCAGCTTCCTTCGTCTGCACTTCACCTGAATCAACTCTGATACCACCTGTCATGCCCCCAAGCCTACGGTAGTCTTCCAACCGTGCTAGGCGAGGTGTGACACTACCAACCGTTTTCTTTTCACCAATACTTACGATTGTAGACTACGCATAATCATTCCAAACTTAGTTTTATTTCTATTACCAAGTATTATTTATTTTATCCTTTATGTTATCACTTAAGAATTCTAATGCCAAAAATTTTCACATTAGTTTGATGGTAAAGGTTGGTGCTAGTCTAAGTTTGATTTTTTTTTGCCTTAGAGTCTGAGTCTTAGGAGTCTTGAGTCAACTATGCATTCTCATTCATCACCGGTCTCATAACCATCTGTCAGTTTTGTTCAAAGGTTACTATGTGCCACAAAGCTCATTAGGTAATTTCGCAGCGCATAAATCCTTTTTAGCAATTTTGCAGTGCAACATGTTTTAGGTGCTTTCGTAGCGCATAATTCAAATTTTACATTGAGTGCACTACGAAATCGGAGATTCGTGCAATCCGTAGCAGATATTTCCTAACTGTCAAATCTGTCAAGTTTAGTTATGTTCGCATCATTCATTGTTAGCTTATACACTCCACATATCATGTCCAATCGCTTATCTCCATCATTACAGCCGCTAGATACCTTGGTACGCTCGGATTGCAAGTTCTAAGAAAAGCCAGGTATTCACAGTCTTAATTATGATTATATTCGTTGCATGAGGAACAAGTCTGCAAGTTTTCAATTTGAATGCATTGTTATCAAGCGAAGCAGTTATCAAACGAGGCAACCATTCAAGCGAGGCAGAGATTGAAGTTTGAGTAGAACTAGTATTTCAAACCTTCATTATGTTGAAGTCTCATGGAGGGATCTGCAGAAAGAAAAGACCACAGATCAGACAGATGCTTGAGAAGCGAACCTGAAGGTGTAGACATTATCTTGAAAAACAAAGAAGTTGAGCATGCATTCAAGCAGGTTGGATGTTGGAATTTTTTTGACAAACTCCAGGGAGGTCATGCACAAATCACCAAGGAATTTGCTTTGAATTTCACAGGGCTGAATTTGAAGGTTGGGATGCTCGAATTGCAAGTCTCACCAGAGGTAATGTCCACAGTTACTGAGATTCCAAGGGGACAAGAAACTTGGTTTAAGAATTTCAAATTTGATATGACCCCTTGTGATCTGGATTTAAACATGAACGCAATAAAATACAGAGATAACCATATACACAAAGATGCAGTGGAAATAATAGGGCGATGGTAGCTTATCTCTGAGAAGAGATGTGCGGCTACATGCCTCTGAACTGTTCCGAACTGTGTTACAATGAGGCTCGAAGGCCTATTTATTTTTGA